>JASDQU011249061.1:0-11815 GCA_032191745.1 Picea mariana
TGTTCAGTATTATATGTGTATTTCACTATTTTGAAGAATTGTTTTGAAGGATTCTTATATCAAATCGCCATAACTTATACTAGGTATGTATAATGGAAGTTTTGTGATGGTTTCAAGTATAATTCAGCATGATTTAATGATTCCAAGGAGCTAATTCGCGATTTGTGTGCCACAGCGAAAAATTGCTGGGCATTTTTCCATCATGCACTCCATATGATACTCCATCTAGCACTGCATCAAATACTCCATCCGGCACTGCGTCCGACACTCCATCCTACACTAAAACCATGGGCGAGTTGGCAGTTTTTATATCAGCGGCCAGTAATGGGAAAATCAACGACATGGTTTTTTCTCATGCTCGTGGCCTCCATCTATTGAGATTATGACAACTTGGATTGGGTTGTTATGTTGAGCATGGATTGGCTCGCTTAGTTTCTAGAAGCCACCGGTGGTTAAAACACATTAAGTGTAATTTACTATTTTTAGAGGAGGTCAACCCTTCCAGTGGTCGACCTCTCAACCTGTAACCTCTATAAATACCACAACAGTAGTCAGAAAAATAGCTAAGGATAGTTAAGTTCAAAATTGTGAAGCTAGCATTGATTTTGTTGTTTCAAGACATTTTCATAAACTTGTGTAAACTGTGTTTTTAATTTAAATGATGAAATTGTGTTKCTTGAGCTCGTAATTCACTGTTGAGGAGTWKCCACGACCTGCTGGGGGGACCACCAGTGGTCTGGGTGAATATTTAGTTAGTTAGCTTGTGAATTCAAGTAGTGTAATTGTTATTTATTTTATTTCCTGTACATGAGTTTTTATCATTTTTACTTACTGTGTAATTATTGTTCATAGCTTAATTGTTTCAGTTTCTTGTTGCAGGTTGATTATGAAGGATATTGTTGATATTTCACGTCTCTTTAATTAAATAGGAAACAAGATTAAGCTTAAGACACTAACACCATGTGCATGATTAAATGATAGTTAATTTTTTTGTATGCTGAAATAGTTAGAAGTTAAAACAAAGTTAAAACAAAGTAATTGAGTTAATAGTTTCTTTGGCAAAGTTTCGATGGATGGATAATTGTTAGTTTTGATTTTGATTCATAGTTTTATTATTTAGTTGATATTTAGTTTGCTTATCTAGTTTGCTCAATTAGTTTGCTTACTAATTCTCTTGTTATATGCTGAAATAGAAATAGGATTTAAGTTCTGTTTTTATGAGAATTTCCCTTTGCAATTTAAATTGTTAAAAATAGGATTAGTTTCATTTACTTTATGCAATTTCCATTCTAGATCTAGATTGCAATTTTAATTTGAAGTTTGATTTTGAGTTAAGTTCTTAGTTGTAAATCTCTAGTAGTGTGAATTTGCTTACATTAGCATAGAATGCATTTGAATTTAATAGAATAGTGTTTTCATATTGTTGATGATCAATGCATGAATTAAAGAATCACATGGATTTTTAGGGTAGTTGATGTTTCTTCTATAATGGCCAAGTTCTCAATAGATTTCTTGATTCATACCTTTCACTTTGCTATAGAAGTTAATATTGAGTTTATCCCTCTTGAGTTATCATTAGTTGTTAAATGCCATCATGATATCATAAGACACCGAAGACATAACCATCAACACTATATTTGAAGTTTTCTTGCTTTTGTAGATTATAGAATAGTTTTCTTGTTATTGTAGATTAAATAGTAGTTGTTGATTAAATTTTATCGTCATGATGTTTTAATTCAATAGATTAAGATTTCCTTTTATAGATTAGAAGTAATTATGAAGTTTACCTTTAGAATAGAGTTCACTTGCTTATTAATTTGATTAGTTACTTGTTGAGTAGCTTTGGTTAGTTTACTTGTTGCAGAAGTTACCATAGGTTAGTTATTTGATTGCTTATTAGTTTACTTGCTGAATATGTTTCCATAGGTTAGTTTGAATAGGGTAGTTGATTTCTTGTTTACTTGTTTTAATAGGATAGTTGTTTGTTTGTTCATTTGTTGACTTGTTGTTCATTGAATTTGAATAGATTAAGTAGATTAGTTTGTTGTTGTTATTGCTCATTAAATAGATTAAATAGATATTTTTCTTTTTCTTATTGTAATGATTAAGTTAACTTCCTTAAAGTAGGGTTTTCATTTGCTTTCTTAGGACTATCCATCGATCCATTGTTCAAAAGTTACTTAGGATAAATAGTTTAAGTTTCTTGATAGGGTTTGATCATTAATAGCCTTTGCTTGAGTAGAATATCCCTTAGATATCCCATTTCCTTAGTTAGACTATAATACCTCCAACCTTTCTACCTTGGCACATATAGTGCTACAACTCTAAGTTTAATTACCCCGGGTTGACAATTTAATTGAGGGTTTTTAGTGCATATAGAATGTCCATCATTCTTGTCGTCGTTGTCGGGAAGTTGTCTCAAGGTAGGAAATAGATCATTTCTAAACCTTAGCATTAGTTTGGTGGTGGGGGGAATTTAAGACGAGAGATAAGAACCTGCGCATCTGCTATAGCAGATTCCCCCAAACCCATTGGTAGTTTTTCTTTTTGTTTTTGTATGCTTTCATGAACAGACCTAGAGACCCAAAAGGTAGATATATTAAATCTAAATCAGACCTTTCAACCAAGGTTCCTTCCGACGTTTTTGGGGGAAGGAGTGTTCCACTCATAAACTCCACAAATCGATACCCAAAAACAGGAGCTAGCTCAACCCAAAGAGCTAAATTTGTCTCTGAAGATACTAAGATAGGGAGCACTATAGAACAGAAAATTGAAGCATCAGTAATAGTCGGACAGGAGGCAAGACCACTCGAGCCTTCTGCAGAACTAAACAATACAACCTTTGTTTTCTTACCACCATCAAGAGATCCTAAGTTTGAAGATATCATAGACCCTGAACTGGTGAATATTTTGTTTGGTAATTCAGCCAATATAATTGTCTCTCAAATTGACACAAAAACTTTGGCACCCATAACCTCAACCGACTCGAGTAGAGTCTCAAACATCCAAACAATCAGAAGAACTTCCCGTCAGAGGGATACCTTTCTTAGACAAAAACCTTGGGAGACCTTATTCTCTTCAAGGATAAAACCACCTAGGTACTCTCTTTTTTGAAACCAAACCAGTATGGATGATCAGGAGGATCATAATAATGTAATACATGGGGAGGAAGAAGAATATGGAAACCAAACCGAAACTACCTTCGGGTTTCCAATTTTGGACACCACACTAAATGTCAATATGAAAAATATTCCCCTCTCAGCACTGCCCACCTTTTATGGTAAAAACAGTGAATATCTGGATACCTTCCTATTTGAGTTCGACATATTGTGTAGAAGCTACAACTACTTACGAGATGCCAAGAAACTAAAACTCTTCCTGCCACCCTCAAGGACTCTTCACTAAGATGGTTCATGGGGTTTGGATAATCCAATATTAGGTCTCAGGAAGCCATTAAAGATATCTTTCTTAAAAAGTACCAAGACTAATGCTAGACCAAGGAGTCTCGTAATGATATTTTCAAAATCCAATAGTTAGAAAACAAGAATCTCGAGGATTATATGGAACGATTTGCTTATATCTCCAAGAAATCAAATATCATGACCTTCTAGATGATGAAGTTAGGGATCTTTTCCTTAAGGGAATTTTAGAGGAATACCTAGAGATCCTTAACCTGATGGCATCAGGTGACATCTCCCATAAACCATTTGCCAAAATCTGTGAAATATGTAATAATTACTCGAGGAGTAGAGCTAAAACAAGAAAGAATGTTCGGGACCCTTATAATAGAAACTTAAAACCAATTAGTTTAGATGGTATCACGAGAACAGAGATAGGGAACCTTTTAGATAATTTAAAGACATGTATCTTAAGCACGATAGACTCCCAATTGGACACCCTCAAGATTAAAAAGAAACAGGAAGAGGAAAATGCATCAATGAGCATATATTGCCTAAGATGCAGGAGGAGGCATTCCTCAAGAGAATGCCCATTAGATAACATTTTAGTTTGTGGCTTCTACATGGAGGACCACTCAACTGAAAAATGTCCATCATTGTTCGGTTTGTTAGCCATCTATAGGAGTGGGGATCCTGGGGAATCCTCTTATGCACCTAAGAGACCATGGCAGCCTAGGAACCAGCCCACATACACAGATCCACAATCTCAAGTTCCACCCTATTATCAACAACCACAACAATGGAACTCACCAATTTGGAAAAACTGGTCTACACAGTACCAACATCCTTGGCTTCAAAGATGGAGAGGAGGACATAACCAAGGGAACCCTCAAGCTCCACCTGTCTCTATGCCCAACCATCGTTACCCTCAGTTTCCACTGAACATTCGGTAGCTGCTACCAGGTTTTGTTCCACCACCTTTACTTCCTATTCCACAACAACAACCACAACAATATCAGAATGCAAGCTCCCCAAGACCGACATTATTACCATCACAACTAGTTCCCAATCCCAATAATAAGCCCACTCAACCTCTTCACAATATTGAGATGTAGGCTTTCCCGACATATGTTATTTCTCTTGTTCCATTGCAGGAGATTCAACTAAGGTCAGGAAACATTGTGGACAGGCAGAGACCTTCAGTAGTCATCCAGGAAGAAGAAGAAGAGGAAACCCCCAAACAACCCATGGATGACACTAGGTGGGAATATGTTATTATTCCTAAGGACCAAGAACCCAAGATTCCCCAAAATGAACCTTCACAAATTACGAAGGCCCCTCCTTATCCAAAAATATTAGTAATCGAGAAACCTACCACCCAACCAGAATTTGACATCTTGAATGAATTGAATAATATTTGTGTCAATATTCCCTTGCTACAAGCCATTAAGGATATTCCAATCTACAGTAAGGTAGCCAAACAATTGTGTATTAAGAATCCAGGTAGGAAGTAGAAGGATCCCCCAACATTACATTTGATAAGAGAACTTTCTAAGTACATATCAGAGAAGCCTAAGGTAGCAAAATATGGGAACCCAGGAAACCTCATAGTGACCATAACCATTAATGAGGTATCCATTGGAAACACCCTCATAGACCTAGGGGAAACCATCAATGTTATGACCGCTACTACCTTGGAGAAATTACAGTTAAAACCTCTTCTTAGGCCTACCCCAACCATTTTGGAATTAGTAGATAAGACTAGGGTTATACCTGAAGGAATTTTGGAGGATATCATAGTTACTTTAGCCTCATGGGAGTACCCAGTAGACTTCCTTGTCATTCACTCAAAGGATCCTACCAAAGGCCATGCCGTTATTTTGGGAAGACCTTGGTTAGCCATAGCCAATGCATTTATTAGCTGTAGAGAGGGAGAAATGACCATCTCGAATGGAATTTCTATCCAGAATCTCACCATATACCCTCCAGCCAAACCTATCATGGAGAATCTATGGTTTCTTAAGTGTCCATATGAGAATGAGGATTGGGAAGAACCCATGTTTCCAAGTGACCATGCCTGGGAACTTCAGGAGCACAGAACGGAAAATGTGCTAAACCAGTTCATTTCTACTATCACATGTGTTGATTTTCCACAATCTTTTCCCCAATTTGAGTACATGTATGGGGACGGATTTTAGGAACAATTGGAACCATCCATTTTGTCTTCAAAATATTTCATCTTCGAGATAGATGAGTCTGCCACATCTTATACCATGCCCTACGAGATTAGTCCAGGAAGATTTCTACATATAAACTCTGGGCTAGATGCAGACCAACAAAAGTAGTTAGTAAGTGTCCTTAAAGAGAAATTAGGGGAATTCGCCTAGGAATACACTAACATGAAGGGTATACACCTTGACACATGTATCCATCACATATATACCCAGGGGGAAGTAACACATGTTAGGCAAACCTAGAGAAGGATGAACCCATCACTCAAATATATAGTAAAGGAGGAAATCCAAAAGATATTAAATGTCGGATTTATTTATCCCATCTTTGATAATAAGTGGGTATCCCCGCTTGTAGTGGTTCCAAATAAAGTGACCGGGAAATGGACAATTTGTGTTGATTTTCGGGAACTCAACAAACCCACTCTGAAGGATTACTTTCCTCTTCCTTTCATCAACCAAGATTTGGATACCCTGTCTGGAAAGAAATATTTCTCCTTTTTATATGGATATAGAAGATACAATAAAATTCACATAGCACCCAAGGATCAAGACAAGACTACCTGTACTTGTCCTTGCGGCACCTATGCCTATAGGGTCTTTCCATTTGGATTGTGTAATGCTCCTGCCACATTTCAAAGAGCAATACTAGGGATATTTGTTGATCTTATTCATGATTTTGTGGAGGTATACATGGATGAATTCACAGTATATGGAAACACTTACCAGGAAGCCTTAGATAACTTAGAAAAATTCCTTATTAGATGCCAAGAAATGAACCTATCTCTAAGTCATGAAAAATGTAAAATGTTGTTGACTGAAGGAGTGGTTCTAGGACATCACGTTTCATCTGAAGGGATTAAAGTCAATCCTGCAAAGACTAAGGTCATTGTCAGATTTCCACCCCCCAAGACTCGAAAAGAGGTGAGAATCCTCCTTGGACATGTCGGATACTACTGACGGTTTATTGAAAATTTCACAAAGATTGTTGCACCCATGTTTGGATTATTAATAAAGGATGTTTATTTTCTTTGGACTGAGCAGTTTCAAACTGCCTTTGAAACCCTAAAAGATAAGTTGTTGGTGGCACTAGTTCTTAGGGGGGCCAATTGGGCTCTCCCATTTCACATATCCATTGATGCCTCCGACACCACAATAGGAGGGGTATTATGGAATAAATAGGACCAACAGTCCTATGCCATTTATTTTGTGAGCAAGAACTTGTCCCCTGTTGAGCTAAAATACATAGTTACCGAGAAGGAATTTTTGGCAGTATTTCATGCTATCAACAATTGTTGTCACTACATCATAGGTTACGAAGTATTTTTACATACAAATCATTATTCCATTAGATTTCTCATGAATAAACCCATAACTAATGGCTAAGTGACTAGGTGGATCTTGTTATTGCAAGATTTTAACATTACTGTTCTTGACCGACCTGGAAAGGAGAATTTGGTACATGATTTTCTTTCACGAATAAAAAATGAGGAAGATGATATTCCTGTAGATGATAGTTTCCCAGACAAGCAAACTTTTTCCCTTTCTATAAATACCCCATGGTTTGCAGATATGGAAAACTATTTGGCTACTAGGAAGCTACCGTCTCATTTGTCACCTCATGAAAAACGTATAATTATCACGCAAAGTGACAATTACTCTTGGATTGGTCATGACCTTTTTTGTATAGGTCCTGATTTGATTATTCGCAGATGCGTTCGAGAAGATGAGATACCAAAAATACTACGAAGTTGTCATGATGGACCATGTGGTGGCCATTTTTCTGACAAACGTACACCATATAAGGTGTTACATTCAGGTTACTATTGGCCTAGAATTTTCAAGGATGTTTCCAAGTATGTGAGGAGTTGTGATAATTTTCAAAGAATAGGAAGACCCATGTCAGCTGACGAAATTCCCTTGCGTGCCCAAGTTATGATAGAACCTTTCGAGAAAAGGGACCTTGACTTTGTAGGACCAATTTCACCCATGTCTCATAAGGAAAACTATATTTTGGTTTGTACATATTATGTCACCAAGTGGGTAGAGGAAAAATCCCTATTTAGGGCTACAGAAAAATCCGTTGTCGAATTCATCTATGAAGACATCTTTACCCGCTTCGGTGTCCCTCATGAAATTGTTACAGACCAAGGCACTCAATTCACTTCCAAGCTGATGAGAGAGCTAACAGAGAAATATGGGATTAAACACTGTAAATATTCTCCATACCACCCACAGGCTAATGGTCAGGTAGATTCTACAAACAAAGTTATGGAAGATATATTAACCAAGATTGTTCAATTACATCACTGGGATTAGGCCGATAGGCTTCCAGAGGCTTTGTGGGCATACCATACCTCCTGGTGAAATACCATCGGGCATACCCCTTATGAGATAGTGTACGGGAAACAAGTACTTCTACCAATAGAATTCCGAGGACCTTCCATATTGCCATAGAATTGGGATTAAACTTAGATGAGGCTCAGAAACAATGAGCCCTACAATTAAATGAGTTGGATGAGATCAGGCAAGATGTTATCCAATGAACAATATTAGTCCAAAACCAGAGGAGCAAGTGGCATGACAAGTTTATTAAGAAGAAACAGTTCCAACTTGGTGATTGAGCTTTGTTGTTTGACTCTCGATTTAAAACATTCAAAGGAAAACTTACCACTCGGTGGTTGGGTCCTTACGAGGTAGTCACTGTATATGACAATGGAGCTATGAAAATCAAAACAATTGATGATGGACAAGTCTCCTTTGTAGTAAATGGACACAGACTCAAACTTTATCATAGGCCCATTTCCAATGAATATTTTCTATAGGTCATGTCAACTAACAAGGCATTGGCCTTAGTAGATGGGGAATTCCCCCTTGTTCTTGAATATTTTCTGAATTTTCTACTATACATATGTAAATAATTTTGAATTTTGTTGATAAACAATTCTAGAGATCTTTATAGGTATTTATTTCACCAGGAGTAGGCAGTTTCAAGGAAATATAAAAGAAGGATTTTTCTTCAAAACATTGCTATATTTGAACCTTGTTGTATTATAATCATCAAATGAATAATGACTTGTTGTAATTAGCCATATTTTTGCAAAGATTTTCATCTTTTTTTCTTAAGGAATTTTAAAAAGAAGTTTCTCTTAAACGCCTTCACCACTATATAAGGAAGTGATATTGTAACCATCAAGATTAGAGGTCACTCATATAGTTTTCCCAAGAAACTTGAGTAAGTAAGTAAAGTATCTTTATTGAAGAGTAACAAGGAGGTCTGATTAGCGGTTAGCCATGGAAACATCACAATAACTTACAAAACAAAAAGTGAGTTGAGCCTAAAGATACATTTCTTTTTTTCCCAATGGTATCATCCACTACACACTAAAAATACTTGATTATATCACATCTTTAGATAGGCTACATCCACTTAAGTACCCCATACATTAGGAAAATCACTAAGGAATATATAATGGAAATTCATACTCTAACATAAATACCATCGCAATTGAAAAAAAAAAAGAAAAAAAATTGTTTTCAGAGTTGTCCCCCCATCTTCTTTCACAAAGAAATCTTATACTAAAATATTAAAAGATGGAGGGCCACTCTCTAAGGGTGTAAAAGGCTAACCCATCGCGATATTGAACAGGTCTGGTGGTAGCGGGTATCGGCCTGTGGTATGACTAGGTAAACCCGTTGGAGTACTAAACAGGCTTGCTGGCAGTAGGGCATTCTACCTAGTGAGGATGATAATCTGACAAAAATAAATAAGAAATTTAAACTTGTCCTGATGTACAGAATCACTTATAGAAAAAGGTGACACAAAATATGTATGGTCAAGGTAAGTTTAATGAACTCCATAAATTTTCCATGGGAACTAACTTTGAGACTATCTTGAAACTCTCTCACCTACCTATTCTTATATATATAGGATCTCTTATCCTATAGGTGGGGCCATCTTCTAATCGTCTCGTCAGACCAATATGTGAAAATTATTTCTACACTTAACAAGTTGTAAATCTTCGACTATTGGGAGAATTGAATGGTTTCCTATATTTTTTATTGTGAGGTGTCACAATACTTAGGTGTGGGGCAGGGGTTTCATGAGTTGACAAATGATAACATTGCCTAGAAGAAGTGAATCTTTGTGAAAATTTATGTGTATTTTTTTTATGACACAGGCTATGACATCAGTAGTTATTTTATTTTTTTGAAATGTTAATTTCCTGTGTTATAAACTACTGTACATATCCTTAATAGACCACTTAACTGGTTTATTTTCTTTACAGACTATTCATTACAGAACTGATATTACATGTCTTATGAGAGTGGATTGAGTAAGCATGGTGGAAAAATAAATAATAATGGAACACTTTGCCTTTGCTCATATTCATTGTGACTATCAAATCATTCTAAGACTGCAAGATGTCCATTACAGGAGGAATAAAATTGCATTTCTCACAGAGGTACCATATGGAGTACCATATGGAGTGCCATATGGAGTGTCGTATGAGGTGCCATTTCAAAGACCATATGAGGTGCCAGACAAAGTGCCATATGAAAGTATACACCAGTAACTGTCCACAATTTTAGGTAACCAGGAATCAATTGCATTTATTTGAATTAGTTCATGGCAATTAAGACTAAATGATGCAAACCTTATACATTTTCATGATCAAATGTCCAAGTCAAAGAATTGGACATTGATCTAACCTCTTCATCTTTACGATTGCCTTCAAATTTGAAATCGACGCTCACACATGGAAACTTGTGCATGTAAATTCATTGTGAATGAAACCATTTCCACCCTAGGTGCATTCAAAAATGGAGGAATCACTCAATTGGTTATCCCATTTATTCCTCACGATCACCCTCTTTTAATTGCGTTCGCCCCTAACTAAACACACTCAGCCTCTATCTTATTTTGTTCACCTCTTTCCACATTGTGCTTAGCCCCTGCTTAATTTCACCCAGCCTCTGCTTAATCGTGCCCATCCTTGTCCCAATTGCACCCATCCTCTATTGAATTTATCCCTCTATCATTTTTTCCCACACTTTCATCATGCCCAAATGGTATGAGCCATCCTCCTATGCTGAGCTCTTCGCCATCCCTGAGTTCGCGCAGTGTAGAGAATTGTTCCTTCACGCAGGTTGGGGGCCGTTCTTAGCTCACTTGTAGGGCCTCGACAACATAATTTCAATGCAATTATCCCCTGGCTTTGATGTAAATATGGCGCATGTGGGGTCTCTCACCTTCAAGGTCTCTGAATAATCCATAGCAGTAGCCACAAAGCTTCCAAGAATTGGGGATAGATGGTTTAAAAACCACCAGTTGCCACGATTGAGCTATAACAAGGTTTTCAAACCTGAATTTCAAAACCTCTTTGGAGCTAAGGGTTACTCCAAGGAGTGGATAAAAGAGGAGCTAATTAACCCTCTCATATTCATCACCAGGTTTATCACATGTGAAGGTAGATATTTCATCTTTAAATCCTGTCACTTTCGATTACTAGCTCACTTTCACTTCAATAAGCCACTGGATTTTCCCTTTTACTTCTTAAAGAGTTTGGAGAAGATGTCTTCCCAAGCAAGGAAAAATGTAACCAACCCCCATAATAGCCTCTTTCACCATGGCCTTATCAAACTACTTTTCTTAGCCGAATTGGAGAACAAGGGAAAACTTGGGATGAGTTCATTTACCAATTTGCAAACCCTCACCTGACAATCAAGACTAGCAAAAAGACACTTGATCAAAGGACTATCTCCCCATCCAAACCCCATTCTCTGAAGACTCCAAAACCTCATGATCAGGCTATTCCTTTACCAGAGAAAAAGTCCAATAAACTTGTTGATACCCCTACAGCCTCATCGGGAAAAAAGACCAAGAATCCTATTGTTAACCCCCCAATGCCTTCAATGTCTATTGATCCTGCACCCAAAAATATACAAGAGGTAATTCAACAAGACTTCCATGTGGTCCCCACAAATAGGAGAGGAGTTAATCGATTTAATAGAGGATCCTTTCGAAAGAGTACCCGAAACATAAGAGGAAAACCTTATGAAAAAACCATGACCACTTCAGACCCTATCCAAATGTCCTCTGATCTTGAAATCCCTCACAAAAGACTTAGGGAAGTGTCTGCAGAAGAATTGGAGCCTCATAGAAAGACAAAATCTAAACCTAAT
>JASDQU011249065.1:6683-20990 GCA_032191745.1 Picea mariana
TCGGAGGAGGGAGCCAAACTGTAGATCTAGTCTTGTCGAAAGTTCGCAACTCGAGAAATCGAAAGTAGGAGTTCTGGGAACTCATGAAATCTGAGTTTGTGATTTGATCTGAGCCATTGGATCGAGGGAGGATCTAGGCCGTTATATCTAAAGCATCGGGAGTTCGGAATGCGACAGAACGGAGGTGAATCACATTGGGAGTTCCTGATACGCGTAATCGTGACACACTCAAAATATTGGCTCGCAGTCACAACGAAGGGTCACATCGGTGAAGGAGAATAGAGGGGTTAGCACATGCTAGGCTCCTGTCGAGATTTCAGAAGTCAGGAGAGTTGGGGTGATTCACATGCAAAGACCCGATACGTGAAATCACGAAACACCTTTTGAGTTAGGCGAGTGGTCATAACCGGGGTTGCCAGAACGAAGGGGCTTAGCCAGAGAAGAGCTAGCGCCCAGTTGGTGTGGAAGTTGAATAACGCTCAGGAGAAAACTCGCGGGTCTCATACGACCTGCACATTTGGGGAAATGACCCGTGTAAGTGGGTTTGGGGTCTAGCAAAGACCCAAAGAGTCAATCAGACTCAGTTTCTTGATCGATCCTAGATCGAGAGGTCGTGTAACCCTTAGGATAGAAGGGGGGTCTGCACCAAGTAGTATCAGAGCTGAAGTTTTGCTTGTAGACAACAAAAAAAGGATAGGAGACAAAAGGACTCGAAGTTGTACTTTCTGTATGACAGACAGTCAACAAAATTCCACCAAGGAGACGAGGGGAGCCACCTTTATCCAATCGAGCTATAGAAAGGGATATGCGAGAACTTCGTGCAAGATTATAGGTGATGGAGGCAGTGCAAAGGAGAGCACCTAATGCTGGAGACATCAGCGATGCAGAGAGTGAAGAAGTAGAAGTCGAAGAAGTTGCAGGAGAGAATGTTGTCGAATAATGCTTGCTGAGAGAAGTCGTTAGATTGGGAGGTAGAGCCAAGATAGAGGTCCCAATATATGAAGGCAATTTGGATGTTGAAGAGCTGCTGGATTGGATAAGATCCATGGACAAATATTTTGACTATGAAGACATCGATGAGGAGAAAAGGGTGAGACATGTTGTCACCAGACTAAAAGGACATGCAACACTGTGGTGGGATTAACTGCAGACTGAGAGGAGAAGAAAAGGAAAACATAAGATAAAGAATTGGGATAGAATGGTAGCCAAGCTGAAGGCTAAGTTCATGCCCAAAGATTATTAGATAAATCTGTTCAGGAAGATGCAGAGCCTGAGACAAAAGGGGATGATAGTTAAGGAGTACACAGAGGAGTTCTACAAGTTGAACATCAGAATGGGACAAAGGGAGAGAGATGAAGAAAAAGTTGCCAGATATATAAATGTCTTGAGATATGAAATCCAGGATGAGCTCAACATGATGTCAGTAAGGACAGTGGAGGACACTTATCAGTTTGCACTTAAAGCAGAGGAGAAATTGGCCAGAAAACAAAGCTAGCGAGGGAGAGGTAAAAGCCCAGTCCCAAACAAAAGCAAGGGAGTTACTCATGACAGAGAAAATAAGTCTAATGACGAGACTGAGAAACCATGTAGTCACTTGAAAAGAGGAGGAAGTTCCCAAGGAAGATAGGGTGGTGGAAGAAGTTCTTCTAGAGGAAGAGGAAGAAGAGGAGGAGGAGAAGTAAGATGATATTCTTGTGGAAAGATAGGACACATGTCTTGGGAATGTCCTAATAAAAATAAAGAAGGAGGAGGTGAAGCTCACATTTCAGAAGAACAGAGAAGAGATCTTGAAGCAGAAGGAGCAGAGGATGGACAATCCCTGATGTTGAGGAAGGTTCTCTTAAAAACAGAGGCAGAAGTTGAAAAGCCGGTGCAAAGGAACAATCTCTTCAGAACAACTTGCAAGACTAAAGACAGAGTATGCAAGGTGATAATTGACAGTGGGAGCACTGATAACTTAGTATCCATGGAGATGGTGGAGAAATTGGAGCTGGAGACAACTGCACATTCAAAGCCATACAAAGTCTCATGGTTGCAAAAAGTACACCAGGTAATGGTTACTAAACAATGCTTGGTTCAATTTAAGATAAGAAGATATAGAGACTAAATTCTATGTGATGTAATTCCCATGTATGTGTGCCATATTTTGTTGGGAAGACCATGGCAGTTTGACAGGAATGTCATTCATGATGGGAGGAAGAATACATACACCTTAGAGAAGAATGGTAGGGCGCATATGTTGATGCCAATAGAGGAGAAGAAAGTAAAAGAGGAAGCCAGCACAAACATGCTTCTCATGAGTGGGAAGGAACTCCTGAAAGAAGTCAAGAAAGAACATGGGATGTAGTTCATTGTGGTGAGGAAACCCAGAGTTATCCTTACAAGTAATTCAATGGATGATTTGCCTGAAGAAGTTCAAGAATTCTTGGATAATTTCATTGACATAGTGGTGGATGAGCTACCTAACTCATTGCCACCCATCAAAAGTATCAGCCACCATATTGACTTGATACCAGGAGAAAGTCTGTCAAACAAAGAAACATACAGATTGACACCTCGAGAGAATGAGGAAGTGAAGAACCAAGTCCAGGAATTGTTAGACAAGGGTTTGGTCAGAGAGAGCTTGAGTCCATGTGCAATACCAATTGTGTTAAGTCCAAAGAAGGATGGAGGATGGAGAATGTGTACAGACTCAAGAACCATTAACAAGATCACCATTAGGTATTGATTTCCTTTGCCAATAATGGATGATTTAATGTACTGTTTAAGTGGAGCAAATTTATTTTCTAAAATAGATTTGAAAAATGGATATCACCTGATTAGAATGAGAGAAGGTGATGAGTGGAAAACAACCTTTAAGACAAATGAAGGTTTGTATGAGTGGCTTGTTATGCCATTTGGCTTAACAAATGCCCCGAGTACTTTTATGAGGCTGATGAATGAAATACTGAAAGATTTCATTGGAAATTTTGTGGTTGTATATATGGATGATATACTGATCTTTAGCAGGACTAAAGAGGAGCATTTGAGACACCTGACACTAGTGATGAGGAGATTACAGTAGGAGAAGTTGTTGATAAATATGAAGAAGTCATCTTTTATGAAGACAAAACTCATTTACTTGGGTTTTATGATCTCTTCAAATGAACTGAAGATGGATCCAGAGAAGGTGAAATCAATCAAAGAATGGTCATCAGCAAAGAGTATGTTTGAGGTAAGGAGCTTTCATGGATTAGCAAGTTTCTATAGGAAGTTCATAAGAGACTTTAGTGGAATTTGTGCACCAATGATGGATACGATGAAGAAGAAGCACAAGTCGTTTAAATGGACAAAGGAGGATGAAACAAGCTTCAATATACTAAAGGAGAAAATAACAGAATGACCAATTCTGGTCTTGCTGAATTTTGAAAAGACATTTCAAGTAAGATGTGATGCAAGTGGAGTTGCAATAGGAGTAGTTTTGAGTCAGGATAATAGACCTATTGCCTATTTCAATGAGAAGTTGAATGAGACCAAGAGAAAATAATCCACATATGACAAGGATTTTTATGCCATAATTCAAGCCTTGAAGGAATGGAAACATTATCTTGTCCCACATGAGTTTGTCTTGTATAGCGATAACCAGGCTTTACAATTCATAACTAGGCAGGAAAAATTGAATCAGAGGCATGCGAAATGGGTTGAGTTTATGCAGAATTTTACTTTTGTCATAAAACATATTGTTGAGAATGCTAACAAAGTTGTTGATGCATTAAGCAGGAGATGTTTGATCCTGCAGGAATTCTAGGTGAAGACATTGGGGTTTGAACACCTTAAGGACATGTATTGTGATGATACAGATTTCAAGGAAGCATACGAAGCATGTGTGAATCCTTTGCTGAGAGATAGAAGCCAATGAAAGAGTACGTGATTCAAGAGGGATTGTTGTTCAAGGGAAATCGGTTGTGCATACCAAAATTCTCAATGAGGGATAACCTTTTGAAAGAAAAGCACAGTGGAGGATTGGTTGGACATTTCGGCCATGATAAAATGTTTGCACAGTTGAGAAGTTCATACTATTGGCTAGGTATGAGAACATAAGTGATAAATCTTGTGAACATGTGTAAAATATGCCAACATGCAAAAGGAAAAAGACAAAGCACTGAATTGTATCAACCATTTCCAATACCAGAGAGGCCTTGGGATGCAATAAGCATGGATTTCATATTGGGACTGCCAAGAACGCAAAGAGGATTTGATTCCATATTTGTGGTGGTAGATAGATTTTCGAAGATGGCACACTTTATGCCATGCCAGAAGACCAGTGATGCAACACATGTTGCAAATCTATTTTTCAAAGAAGTTGTGAGACTTCACGGCCTACCCAGAAGCATTGTCTCGGACAGAGACACAAAATTTGTTGGTCACTTTTGGAGAACACTATGGAAGAAGTTGGGGACATATTTTTCCTTCAGTTCATCTTATCACCCTCAGACAAATGGGCAGACTGAGGCGGTAAACAAAAGTTTGGGAAATTTATTGAGGAGTCTGGTCACTGAGCACCATAATCAGTGGGATCAGATTCTACCACAAGCAGAATTTGCATACAATGACTCACCAAACAGGAGCACTGGAAAGAGCCCATTCCAAATATTGTATGGAATGTAACCCAAGGGAGTATCTGAGTTGAGAGACTTGGAACAAAGTGAGATTAGGAGCGCTGGAGCATAAGATTTTGCTGTAGAAATGCAGGGGCTCCATAGCGATATCAAAGGACAGTTGCAAAGTTCTAACCAGGAGTACAAGCATAGAGATGATCAACATCGCAGAGAATTTCAATTTGAAGTAGGAGATCAGGTTCTGGCACATTTCAGGAAAGAAAGGTTCCCTAGGGGAACATATAACAAGTTAAAGATGAAGAAGATAGGACCATGTAAAATCTTGAGGAAGTTTGATGCAAATGCCTATGAGATTGAACTTCCAGATGATGTGGGCATATCACCCATATTCAACGTTTCAGACTTGTATCCTTACAGGAAAAATGACACAGAGGAATCAGAAGATCAAGAGAAGATTCAGAGGGAGAGACAAATGCCTGTAGCAGAATAACCATAGATGGAGAAGATCGTTGATTAGATAATTGGCAAGAAGACCATAAGGAAAACCTATTTTGAATATCTGGTCAAGTGGAAGGGACACCCAATAGAAGATGCCAGTTGGGAAAATGGAGTTGCTATTCAGAAGCATGGAAAGTTGGTGCAGGAGCTCATGGACATGAGTCCATGAATTTTTTTCAAGGGGAGTATGATGCAGGAGCATCGTTGGAAAGCACGCAGAGAAGGACCTCTCAGCATTTGGGAATCTGTACGGAATCTCAATGCTGGTAGTTACGACAGATATCAAAGCACACCTTAACTCAGCGCCAGAAAAATCTTTTAAGAACGCTTGAATGATTACGAGTGAAGTGGGAGTTTACACTCCTGCTCTGGAATGCGACTAGTCTAGATAGTCGTTAGGTTAAGTTTTAGAGTAAAAAAGTAGCCAGGGGGAACCCTAAGAGCCCTCAGAGATAAATAGAGGTTTTGTATGCCCAAATGAGGTTAGCTGCAAGTTAGTAGGATATTTCTGAGTTTTGAGTTTTTGTTTTGATTACAGTTGTGTCCATTTTCACTTTTGAATATAACAGAGGAAAATCGACCCAATGCATGGTGTGGACATTGTTTGCAATTCTTTGTTAACATGTTTTCATGAGTGAATGAATGAATTTCGTTATGAATAGATGGAACTATGAAAGTCAGGATAAGTTTCAATCATTTCTCTTCTGTTGAAGTGGTGCAAGGTGTGCACACAGAATTCAAGGAGTGTGTTAACGAGATATGTTTTGATTCTGAAGCTCAGAAGAGATAACACAAAACTTTCCCTTTGCAAGGAGTGCAAAGAGACTGGTGCAAGGCATGCACAATCATCTGCAAGAATTTGAACCTTACGTAAATATCTGGTGCAAGGAGTGTACATATCCAAGATTCGAATAAGTGTCGAAGGGACTTTGCAAGAAGTTGAAGAACCAGAAAAATAAAATGCTAGGAGGGAGAGAGGAATTTATCTTCGAGAAATACTTCGGATCTGAGTTATCAAAATCCCTGAAATGCAAGGAGTGCACGGGAAGTCAAAGTATTCACGAGACCAAGCTCAGGAGGAAAAACACTTTTAATAAGTTGTGGATGAGATCCAAGAAACAGACTCCTCGGAAGGTTGAAGGTCGAAGCCTTGAATCTTTTGAAAATCTTCTAAGTCTGAAGAAAGCGTAAGCTCAGAGGGAAATATCTAGACCATCCGATCAACGTTCAGGCAACGAGGATCAAACACAGAGGAAGGAAAGATATCAATCGTTTGGTTTGAGCGCAAAAGAATCCTAGTCTCTCAATCAAGGTAAAGTGCACTAACGATAAGCTTTGAAATTACAAAATTTTGAAATCATCGGAACCATCCATCAAGGGGGACACGTGGCGAGAGATCAACGTTTTGCTGATTCGTGACTTAGAGAAGTCAAAGGCAGAGCTATAAGAACTCACGAATCGTGAAATCACGATTTGATCACAATCGTTGATTGGAGGAGGGAGCTGAACTGTAGATCTGGTCTTGTCGGGAGTTCGCAACTCGGGAAATCGAAAGTGAGAGTTCTGGGAACTCGCAAAATCCGAGTTCACAATTTGATCTGAGCCGTCAGATCGAGGGAGGATCTAGGCCATCAGATCTCAAGCATAGGGAGTTTAGACCTCGGGAGAATGGAGGTGAATCACATCGGGAGTTGTTGATACGCGAAATCGCGACGTGATCGAAAGATTTGACCGCGGTCACAGCGAAGGGTCACATCGGTGAAGGAGAATAGAGGGGTTAGGACACGCTAGGATCCTGTCAGGATTTCAAAAGTCGAGAGAGTCGAGGTGATTCACATGCAAAGACCCGATACACAAAATCACGAAATGCCTTTTGAGTTAGGCGAGTGGTCATAGTCGGGGTCGCCAGAAGGAAGGGGCTTAGCCAGAGAAGAGCTAGCGCCCAGTTGGCGTAGAAGTTGAATAACGTCCAGAATAAAACCTGTGGGTCTCATACAACCTGCGCATTTGGGGAAGGACCTGTGTAAGTGGGTTTGGGGTCTAGCAGAGACCCGAAGAGTCAATCAGACTCAGTTTCTTGATCAATCCTAGACCGGGAGGTCACACAACCCTTAGGAGAGAAGGGGGGTCTGCACCAACAAAGTACTAAAGTTACATCTTTGATATCATCTATCATGGATTGTTGTTGATTATTATAGGAGAGCATGATTCTCACATTTTTGTTTGTACAAGAGAGGCATATCTCTTCCATAATAATCATTGACATAACACTTGGGCCTGAACCGCCATAAATGAGGCAATAATGGGCTATTTTATCTAAAATATTTATAGAAATGTAGAACATGGGGTAATTTACAGATCTCCTAAAGTTATTTACACCTATTCAATTTACATAAGACTCTTCTTCATTGTAATCATCCATTAGATTGGCTATGTTGGAATTTTTACCTTCCATAAAATCTCTAAGATGTTGTTGTTGTTCTGGAACAGTTACCATATATAAAAGAGTAGCATCAACTTTTATGTTAGCCAATTGATTTAAAATGTTATATTTTGAAGGAGTAGTGACTTGATGACTGGTAGAATTGTGAGCAGCTTGTGAGCCTGTATTTTCAGAGGATGTGCTAGGGGAAGAAGTAGTCTTGGAAGAATCAGCTTTGTCCTTATTAGCATACGATTTATTTTTGGTATTAAATATCATAACATCATCATGTGGGTCCCAATCTAAGACAACAATGATAATATCTAGTTTTTTTTCGAATATTCGATCCCTCACATTTTTCTTGACTTCATAAGTGCTTTCATCGTGATGATCCTCGCAAAAATTACACCACACTATGGGCAATATGGCCTTTGGTTGAAAATTATTTCTCACGAAATTTTTAGTAGCCGCCTAGTTGGAAGCCTTGACAATGGGAGTAGAAGTAATAACCTTCCTTTCAAAAGAAATCATGCAATTACTAATGTCTTACATTAGTTGCAAAATGGTAGATATATCGGTTTTCTTGGCATAGTCTTCCTTAGGAAGACCATCTCTTTCTAGCTACTCTTCATACTCCAAACAAGTCTGAAGGGAAGATCCGATATTGTCTATGGATTTCTCTTCCAATCTTAGACGATAAGAAGAGGGTAAGGCGTTATAGTAATGCATGAATGAAACTTGGTTTTGAGGTCTGATCAGTTCATGGATTTGATTATACAACTTGGTGAAGCGAAGATTGAAAGACTTAATGGTTTAACCATTGTTATAGGTAATTCAATTATATTGCTTCAACCGATCATCTAGACTCTTGGGTTGTCCAAAAGCGGACTTGAACCAGTAGACCAACTCATCTTGGGTAGATAAGATTTTCGGAGGCAAGTCAAAGAAATAAGCCACATCTTTTCCTTCTAAATAATTGACAAATAGACACATGTAGGTGTCGTTGTCATTCAAACCAATGTTATGACAAGCATTCGAGAAATAAATCAAATTTTCATCCGTAGAGATAGTACTGTTTCCTGAGAACTTGGGAAAATGATATTTGAATTTTGGAAAAGGATTGGTTGTTGGTGCAAGATTTAAGGGGGAAGAAATATGCCACAGAGTAGTAGTAGCATCTTTCTCGAATTGAAATAAGCCATATTTTTTAATTACTTTGGTTGGGTTTTTGGTAGATTGGACAAGAATAACATGGATATAGATACTCTCGATTGAAGTCAAGGTAGAAGGTTGTGAAGAGGATGGACTTCTAGAGCCACTACTACCTGTTCCGCTACTAGTGCCAGACATTTTGAAGATGTAAGGAGGCAGAAAGGATGATGAACTAGCAGAATTAGATAGGGACTGACGGAGCTTAGGTTGCTTTCCTTGTAAAACAAATTTTCTTCTTCTTGCTTTGGGAATGAGAGGAAATTCAGGTGTTTGACCTCATATTCATCGAGATATATAGGAGGAAGAGGAAATAAAATGTGCTAATGTCGGAGTTCGTTGAGGGATAGTATCCTTTGTTCATCCAAATCTTATTGGATATGTACTTCAACAACAATAACTTCCTAGTATCAATGTAACTCAGCACCAGTACGCAAATGTCTGAGGATTTATTGGAATAAGGTGAATGAGATGTTGTTCTGGTTGAAAGGATCTTCAGGAATGTTAGGTTGATCAGGGGTAGGCATAATCATGATAGACAATTAATGATGAGGATGGTTTCTAATCATCCTCTGGAGGGCATCCCATTGTTCCCTAATTCAAGTTTCTTCAGAGACCACTTCCCAATAATGATTCAATTCAACACGGTTATTAGTAGTCTCAAGAATGAAATTTTACAAGGTTAGGGTAATGTTGGTTTGATCCTCTAGAAAATCACCTAATTTTGGTTGTCCTTGAACAAGAATAGTCATGAGTCAAAAGAAGAGTCTGAACAAAAACATACAAGATATAAATAGACTGAAAACATAAATTAAAACAATTAATATGAAAAATAAATTTACAAGTGTACAAAAAATACAAACCAAGGAAATGAAAATGGAGTCTTCCATCCCCAGTATGGTCACCAAAAACGATGTTGAGTAAAAGATATGGAAGTTATCTTCACAACATTTTTTGAATCTTGCCTGGCTCAGACACGATATGCAAGATTATTACCCTAGTTTAAATCCTTATTACAGATTCAATTAACCTCTAAGTTATAAAGATCAGAAACCAATTGTTGACTTTTTATTCTTTATCAAAGTGAAATAAAAAAATTTATGATTTTATATAAAAAAATTAAACATGAAGAAAAATAATATAAATTTGATATTATCAATAAAGACCAAGATGAGTCGCAAAACCATCCAAGATTTTATTCATTCATTCTGAAATCAACCAATACACTTCACATACTTCAAGAGTATGGACTAGGAGAAAGTCTAGAAGCCTAAGGTAACACACACATAGACCACTGAAGCCTTCAAATCAAGCCAAGAGTAATAAGCCTACTGCCACAATTTGCCTCTGCTATGACTCTGCACAAGAATTGTAATCAGTACTGAAAACTAATCCAGAAACTAATAGAAATCTATAGACTATCAAATAGATAATAACCTGGAAGCATATCAGAAATCAATGCCTCTTGGTCATGCTTATAGCCACCTTCGACAAACCCTACTATCACCAAAGTTTCTTGGCTTTAGAAATCAGAAAATGAATGTAGTAATGAAATCTCACTTTGTAGTCAAAACAAACCTTATCAGAGAAATGTGTTCCCCTACTTTGTTAAACTTGCTCCATTTAATATCTCCAAGGTAGTTGAATCACTCAACCACTTTTAGTTAACTCATTAACTAACATTTGGTTAGTTAATAGGAGAGTTGTCAAGAAAATTAATAAATAATAATAATAATATGATAAGGGTACTAAATAAAACTAATAAGTGGGGACCCCCTAATTGACTTTAATGAATTAATAATCCACTTCATCCTTGTATCTTCCACCTTAAATATATGAAACATCACTTGCCACATCATATAATCTATGTCATTATAATGCATAAGATGGAATATTCATAAGAGTCCCCTTTTCACTCCATGTGGAAGTCATTCAATTAATCAAAATCTAACCATCATATAAAAATGTCCAAACATGAAACATACGATATACAAGGTTGTCCAAAATAAAACTGTCAAAATATGAGATGTCAACAATATATAAGAGCTGTCCCAAAAATGATATGTTGTAAAACATGAAGTTGTCCAAAATAAAGTGCAAATAAGTCCATGTACATGTGCCAAAATAAATGAAACTGATCATGAAAAACCATATCTACCTTGAGAGGCTTCCCCTCTCTTTCTATGAATTCTCTCAGCCCCTTCATTCTTTCCAATTGATGAATCCACCTTAGCATATTTATGGTCATTCTACTGCATGTGTTAAGAAACTAAATGAGAAGACTCTTGTGATGATTTTGACTTGGCTGCTACTACTTTCTCTTCCTCAGGGTTTCCTTCAAGCTCAATGATTTTGGATTTATGATGGGCATGTGAAGCTTAAGATCGAGGCTGCAAGTTTGGGTGCATAGGAGGTGGTGGTGGCAATGAACTAGTAGGCCAAGTATGGAAAAGAGGATGTTGGGAGTAATCAATGTTTGGCCAAACTTGTGAATGTCTAGGAGGAGGGTGTACAATGTGTTTCCATCCATATCATTCTGGCATAACTAAAGGAGCAGAATTATTATTTGGGACTGGTATACCAATGCTCAGGTGAGGATTCTTAGGGATAGGTAGAGGCCTATAAGCTTGTTGACCAACCAAATTGAGGAAACATGTCTGCAAAAATGGGTTAAACTCTTTCGAATTTTCATCAAAATGTATAGAGAACCTAAGTCTTGTATTACCTCATTTCCAAGTGCCCAATCCTCTACCTCTATTATTACCCCTCCTGCTATGACTGCCCCTGCTGAAAAAACTCATGCTAACACACATTTGCACACATCAGAACCAAAGCATGACTAATCAATTATCTAAAAATTTTGCAAAATGATAGTTTAAACATGGATCTATACATAACAATAGATATGCAAGCAATCATCATGCATTCCATATCCAAGAACTAGTAGTCACTTAAAACATGGGTTAAAAGGGATCTTGGAATTTATGATGGGAATTGTAATGAGCAAAAAATGGTAAGTATAATAGGGATTTGCAACACGGATTGTTCATTTACCATGACTAGTTCTACCAAAACACTATGATCATATTCATCACATCTCATCAGCGTATTTGGGCATGAAGCAAAGTAGACTCCAAACAAATTGAACACTTTCCTCTTGACTTGTCTAATTCTGTTATGAAATACTTCATGCAATTCTAATTAAGGCATGGGAAGAAACATGTACTTGGGACAATGAAAAGGAATTGTAATAGACGAAATATAGTAAGTATGACAAGGATATGTAAGAATGGACATGCTTTTTTATTACAATTTCTTCCATAATTATTCATTTCTTGTATTTCCAATACACATAATTATAATCATCATACAACCATAGTGTTCAAAAAATAAAAGTCAAGTCTTCACTTTATTGATCTTCCATCTCATAACCAAATTATTCATTTAAAATCATAGTTTGAAGAATGTCTCATAACAGTTCCATCATTAACTTACAAAATATTTACTCTTACTTATTCAAAATCACATTCCAAACATCATTTATTATTTACAAATTGATCAAAACTTATGTGCCAATTTCATCATAACACCATATCTTTCCTTCCATTCAATGATTACATATTATTGCCTCAAAAATCATAATCAACAACAAAAACATGCATGACTCCATGAGAACAGTTCTCGAAATACAAACAGAGACATTGAAATAATAATTTGAACCATAACCAATCAAAGCATTATCTCTGTCTTCGTATTAAACAATGAAATTCATCACCATCGATCATTATTCATTGCAGATATGATCCACAACATGAACTGAGTTTTTCAAACAATGATATCCAATTAGACCCAAAATCGAACTGGGTATTCTTTTCGCAAAAGAAATGATGGAAATGCACAACACACAAAATATATTGACCAATCATCACAGTGACATGCTTATGTTGTGATAATAAGTGATGAAATCGACTCAAAGGACAAACAAGTGATTTTTAGCGCATCAATTATCACCATAAAATGAAGAACGAGTCGACCCAAAATCCCAGAGACAAGCCGCTATCTAAATATTTGTAAAAGAAGTTTGAATAACAATCAACCATGACAGAGGTATCGCAACTTGCATGCATGCAATGAAATGACAGGGGTTCAAACCCTTGTTTCACTTATATCAACATTAAACACAACCTAATCACAACCATTAACACCGTGAGGCCCAATCAATCACTTCAAAATGATTTCAGATGCTGGTGCGGCCGTCATTACAAGTTTATGCACAATACACAAAGACAAAACTGTATTTCCATTTTCATTTTGTTTTTTGTATACGAGCCATACTATAACAATGGAAACAACCAAGTCAACAAGGGTTCTTGAGAAGACTTATGACTGTCACAAGTAATGAAATAAGAAACAAACAAAACACTAGTACGATGAGGGTTTTGACCCCGTCAACTTTTGATTAGGAATTAGCTGGGATCGCAGGGATATTTTGTTTTAAGTGCAAGAACGGGGATATAGTCTGCATGCAAACCCATTCGCATGCAATTTCATAATTTTTCCATTATTTGGCTAATCAAAACACAGGAGGCAGCTACAGACCAACCAACTGAAATATGAAATGGAAACACAAAATCTATAGCCATGCCAACCAATGATAAGAACCATCAATCAAAATCATCTGAGCTCATATGCATACATTTCTTTCTAAAACATGAGCATAACAATTTCATTTTTCTAAAGCATCAAATTCTCAAGGACACCATGTAGTTATAGAGCTAGGTATAAACTATTAAGAAAAAACAACATTAGATGACAAAGAGTCGAAACCATGGTACCTGGTGTTGTGTAGGTTAAATGGCATCTTTGAGCAGTTGCAGCAGTTACCAAAATCTCAAACTTTGTCCAAACCACCAAATGAATGAACCAAATGTCGAACCCAAAGTTGGTAACACCTAAAACTAGTTGGTGCATTAAGTGTTGGTGACATCGTGTTGGGGTAATGACTAGCATTCATCACTCACTAAACCCAAGGTGGGCCACGTCAAAATCCCACACAACCAACAAGTTCCAAGTAGGTGTTAGTTCATATGAGATCACATGTCAACAATGTATCCACCTACCACATTAACACTGTTGACATCATAACACATCGTTGATCACATGGTTTACAAACTTATCATAAGTGCGTTGTGTGGATAACATATTCATTAACAACAAAGTCGATGCTACCATGTTCTTGTAACTTGTGTAATATGTATCATACTATATACATATAACCAATGAAATATATATGAGTGGTATGCTATGCGTGTATGTATATATAATACCCCTTTTTTTCATAGCAAGTTACAATCATATGTCTAGAGGTTAAATTTGCAATAAAATTTTCACATATACAAAGTGGCAGCTAATAAGTGAATACCATGTCAATAGATTGATAAAAAAATATTAGAACCCTTTTTACCATTTGAAACCATGAATTATCTAACATATCAGCCATGAACCTTTCGTTTTGATGATGATTTTACCCTGCACTAGTATTTAGGATAAAAAACTCCATGCCCAAAGGAGTTTAATGGT
>JASDQU011249066.1:4066-21581 GCA_032191745.1 Picea mariana
CATGATCACATTTATTATTTATCAATTAATTTTATTTCGGGTTATTGGGAGGAATTATTGTTATCCTCCCCACTTACGTTCAATTCCTATTTTGTATTGTGTTAATTGTTTTCATTATAATTGAAATTTCTATAAATACATTGTGTAGGAAACTTGTATGAGGTGTGATTTGGTGAGATTAAAAAAATAATGATGGGGTTCCACGATTGACTAAGTTTGTAGCCATCTTTGTCATAGAAATTGTGAGCGTATTTTTAAATTTCCACTTAAGAATTATGGAATGGAAGGCTGTGCTAATGATTCAGCAAGAATAAAATGGGGTTGATGCAATAATTTTGGTATTTGTGTTGGCTAGTGATTCAACACGATTAAAAGGATGGAAGAATTTTGATATTTTTCAATTTTCACTGTTGGTTTGATCAAGAATTATGGAAGTGTATGCTATATGCTCCTTGAGAAAGAATTTATTTTCATTATAGTTTAATACAATTAGTTTATATTTCATTTTTAATTTATAGTTGTTTTCCTTTTTATTGACTCTAAACCCATCATATTTGTTTTCCCAGGATGTTTGATAAGAAATACAAGTCCAATCAAAAGTTAAAGGCTGACAATTCTTTGAGGTATCTCTTTCCACCACATTGTGTAGGAATGAAGTGGTAAAAACATTTTTCTGGAGTGCAGCCACAATATCATTACTAAAATAAATATTGAACATACACTTAAGTTGGATTGTTTCGGAAGAAGAGTTCATATCAAAACTAACAAGAATGATACAGGCTTTGAGTAGGTCATACATATAAGGATCATCAAGGAATACTACATACTTAGGACATATAGTTCAAAATGTAGAACCATCACATAAGGGATCTTCGAATACTCCTATCAAGGCATCATAAAAATTATTGTGACAAGTTTTGATGACATAAAACAAGGATGGAATAGGAAGATATGGCTGAACCAGAGGGTTAAGGCCGAACTTAATGGCTCCAAGATGTGCATACATGTAACCATGATTTTTTCTCCAGTCTATCATATTCTTATCAAGGAGGTTGATATGGACTGAGTCATCATTAGAACTAAAAGGAATATTCACTGATGGACTTTAATGAATGAATGGGATAAGTATATACACCATTTCAAATTATAGAATTGGTGAGGATAGATAGGTTGTTATTCCCAATGTTTTGTAGAACTTGGTTAAGAAATAGAGATGATACTACTATATGTAGAAGTGGATAATGACGAATCTCTTATGTCTTGAAGAGAAGTAAAAGAGCTATTGTCAGTTGAGATCTTAGAGAGATTGATGACATATAACGAGGGGTCCATGTTCCAATTTATGAGCCAACTAGGATTTTCATAAGCCTCATGGACTGAGTCAAGAGAGTAAATTCCTTCTGTGAAACGAGTCACCTAACTTCAACTATCCTCAACTTTCCTCCTAACACTTACACCTCACATTTTATCTTGCTCGGTATCCCACTTATCACAATTCTTTCTTCATAAATAAAGTAGATGTGCATATAGATCTCATAATATAAAAATATATATATGCAGTACTTCACACAATAGAGACAAATAATGGAAGTACAAAAATTGAGAAATATTTCCACATAAATAAAGTGGATATTTTATTATGAAGTTGATATCTTACAAAAGGTCTAGGCTCTAATACCAACTATGCCAAGATCACAAACTTCTTTGATACAGACTTCAAAACTCCAGACTTGTTACAAATATAGCACCATAGACTTACATACTCATAAAATATCATAGGATTGTTTTTTATCCCTGAGATCACCCTAAAGTGTGGAGGGAGAGGATACACAATATCCTGGATAGACAAGGAGAGTTGTAGAGAGAGATAAATTTAGTATCCCTTAGTTCACTTGAGAGTGAAAAGGGAGATCATATTCTTTTTTATTGAACTCGATAACTCGATGATAAAAATGAATGTTATGCACATGGTTATGTTATATGGAGCAGAAACATGAATATCACATAAATTACCAACATAACAACGAAATATAAAGAATAATACTCCAAAATGATACCTTTATTGAAATGGGAAAAATGTTTACTTTCTTATTCGAGGGGAAAACTTCTAGTAGAGGAGTTCTTTATTACAGTAATTCTCAAGACAAAGACTTATCATGCCCTCGACTCTTATTTATACTAAATTTATCTACCAAAATAATAATCTAGAGTAAAATATTTCTAGGAGCGGAAGCTTCTATTAGGTATTATTACATTTGACTTCTTCATCTTATTAACTAGACCTTATTTATTAACATCAACCATTACTACATGGAAAATATATTATACCTATGTGAGGGGTTAAAGAGTTTATGTCCCTAACATGCCCTCCCCCTTAAAAAAAGCGTTGTCCTCAAGGCTTGAGATGAGGAAATTGATGTAGAATGGTAGTCTGCTCATAGGTGGCATCTTCTACCTTTGTGTCCTTCCACTAAACTAAAAATTCCTTGATGGTGCATTGGCAGATATGATGCTCACGTTGGTCTAAGACTTCTTGTGGATGAAACCAAATGGAACCTTTTTAATCCAACTCAGGTAGATTTTTCTTATTCTGACACATAGTGGAGCACTCTCTTTAAGAAGGAAACATGAAAAATAGGATGGAGCTTAGAGTGACTTCAAAACTCTAACCGGTAGGCCATTGGCCCCACTCTCTAGAGAATATGATAACGACCATAAAATTTTGGGGCAAGTTTTTGACAGTGTTGAGATTTGAGTGAAGTCTACTTCTAAGGTTGCATTTGATGAAGAAACACTCGGTCCCCTTAGTAAAATTCATGTTCAGAATGACCTCAATATGCTTGTTGTTTCATGTGATTCTGACCTATGACCAAATTTTATTTGAGAGTGCAGAGAATGTCCATGCAAACTGTAAGAGTTTGACCCACTAGCTGAACCTTGGAGGAATCGGGCATGTATGATATAACTGAGGGTGGATGTTACTTCAAAGGGATTCATACGAGTGGAGGTATGGTAAGAGGTGTTATACCACCATTCAATAAGGGTTAACCACTTAAACCACTAATTTTGTCTATCGAACGCAAAACACCTCAAATAGGTTTCCAAACACTTGTTGGTTGCTTCAGTATGTCCATTAGTATGAGGATGATATGTTTTGTCGAGAGGCAATTGGGTTCCCTCGAGTCTAAACAATTCATACCAAAAAGTGTTGGTAAAAGTTGGATCACAGTTAGAAACAACAGAATGAGGCATTCCATGGAGTTTGAAGATAGTATCCATAAAAATTTGAGCCATGATGGATGTTGTGAATGGGTGTTGAAGAGCAAAAAAATGAGCATATTTGGAAAGATGATCCACTACTACTATGATGACTGACTTATTTCTTGATTTAGGTAAGCCAATAATGAAGTCCATAGAAATATTTGTCCAAATAGTAGGTGGAATTGAAAGTTGTTGGAGTGTGCTCAGAGCTTTGACTGTCTCACCCTTATTAGATTGACATGTATCACATTCATCCACGAAGGTGTGGATGTCTCATTTCATGCCGTCCCAGAAAAAAGAATGTTTGACCCGTTCATAGGTTTTGGTAAAACCATAATGCTCAATTGTAGGTGAAGCATGAAACTCAAAGAGCATGATGGATTTAGGGTTTGACTGTTTGCTTAAATAAAAGAAACTTTTATAATGAAGTTCGTCATGGTGCCATGAGTACCCTAGAGAATATTTAGGATCATGTTGCAGTGTTTGGATCAACTTAGAAATTTTGGGGTCTTGCAACCATTCCTAGCAAATCTCCTAAAGACAATATGAGATAATGAATGAGAGGGGAAAAAGGGACCTATATTCTTCATATTTCCTTGAAATGGTATCAACCACCACATTTTATTTTCCTTTTTTGTAGAAGACCTCATAATAATTTCCAAACAGGTTGGTTACCCATTTTTGTTTCTCTGGGGAAGAAATTTGGTGTTCTAGAAAATACTTGATGCTTTGATGATCATTTTTAATTTTGAAGCGTTTCCCCAAGATATAAGGACGTCAGAGATCCACAACATGCATAATAGACAACATTTCCTTTTCATAGGTGGATTGGCCCAAATGGAACTCAGATAATGTTTTGCTGGTGAAATCAAAAGATCGACCATCTTGCATGAGCACAACCCCAATGCCTTTCCTTGAGGCATCAAATTCCAGCACAAAGGTCTTGTTAAAGTCAGGGAGAGGCAGAATAGTGGTAGTGCACATATCCACTTTCAAATCTTGGAAGGAATGGTTGGTTGTAGGAGTCTAAATGAAAGCATTATTTTTAAGGAGTGTTGTAAGGGGAGCTATAATTTTTCAATAATTTAAACAAACTTGTGATAATATCTTGACAAATCTAGAAAGTCACGAAAACATTTAAGATTTTTCAGGTGTGGCCAATCTTGAATAGCTTCAATTTTCTTCAGAACCACCCTGACACCATCCTTGCCAACAACATGTCCAGGGTACTCAACTTCAGAGGATCCAAAAACACATTAATACTACTTAATAAAAAGTTTGTGTTGAGATAGTAGCTGCAGAAATTGATCCATATGGACAAGACGAGATTTCCAAGTTTTTCTATATATTACAACATCATCAAACAAAACCGAGAAAAAATAATGGAAAAAAGGATGGAAGACATGATTCATGAGACTTTGAAAAGTGGAGGGAGAATTACAAATGTGTAATGGCATAACCAAGAACTCATAGTGACCCTCATGAGTTTTGAATGCATTCTTGGGAATGTATTCTTCTTTCATATGAATTTGGTGGTAGCCAGAATGGAGATCAAGTTTATTAATGTTGTACATATTGTCATCGATGTCAATAGTCGAAGTCATTGTTATGTGATGGTGAATTTTTATGATGAATTGGCATTGATGTCAAAGAGAGCCAAAATGATCAATGTTGATTATGGAATTGATGTCAAGAAGATCAATATGGTATTATCATTATATGTCTTTGATATATTAAAATATTAGGAGAAATAATGTAGTAAGTTGCACAGAAGACATATCGCAAGGTGCAAAGGAATCTACCTAAAGCTCAGGAGAGGCAGCGTATTAGATTGCACGAGATCAAAGAATGAAGAGATCCTTGTACAAAAGGAGTAATGAATCACAAGGAAATAAAATATTAGGAGGGTTAGCGACTGAACATTAGTGAATAAAAGAATGCACAAACAGTTATTAAAATCTCAGGAGAAATAGCGATGAACAGATCAAAAGAAAGAACGTTAAATCAAATCTCAGAAGAGATGATGGACATGAGCTGTTCATTCTTATTTCAGGACAATCCAATATGAATCATGACCCTTAGATCAAGTGCAATGGAAGGATAGTGTAAGGTGTACTAAACAACGGACAACAAGTAGTCATCGTAGTATCGTGACTTATTCGGTAGGTAACCACTCCAGAGGGATTGAACTACCTTGGAGTTCTAGTAACCCGAAGTCCCGGAGAGCCAAAGATTCGAAGTAATATCTGAAAGTTTGTCGAGAAGGAAGATTCACGGTCAATATTTCTAAGAGAACAAATGCTTGGAATAGTTAATCCCATATTCCTAGCTCCTGAACATGTGGAGGTTATCAAGAAGAAAGTGGTAATAAGAACATCAGTGAAATTTGCTTCGAAAGATTTGAATGACTGCAACGACCGGAGTCCCGAAGCGCCAAAGAATTGAAGTGAACAAGAACCGTCCACTCAACTACATATCAAGTATTGACCATTGATTTGTTTGAAACCTATGGACAAGCCAAGATCATCCATATAATGGAAGATCAAAAATCGATTGTTCGATCTACTTCAGAGAAATGCACTACAGAGGGATTGAACCTCTCAGAGTTCGAGTAGCCTAGAGCCACGGAGTCATGAATGGCCGAAATAAATCCGAACCATTGATCGAATATTTGATCACATTTATTGGATCAAGGATTCATATGAACCTATGATCATCAACACATCATGAGATCCATGTCAGCAAGGACACGTGGTGCAATTAGATGATGACAAGTGTCTAGGTACAAATGGCACTTTAGGTTACGTAACTCACAAATATAGGTTACATGTGGCATCCACTCAGCTAGTGCCACATCAACAATGTCATCAAAAAGCTACGCCACTCTAGGATTTTTTCCTTGGAGGGAAACCAACGTCTACTACTGTCAACTACTCGAAGCGACGAAGCACTGAAGTTAATATTAATTGTTGATCTAAGATTCTCCTAATTCTCACATGACTCTTAGATAAAAATGTAGTGGAATGATGATGTAATCACTCCCATGTTTACCACTTCGACACTAACCAACTCTGGTGTAAATTGGAACTACAATTACCCAGACCTCCAAACCCCCGAAGTCCCAAAGTAAATAGTGGTCCTCCATCTAAATCTTTGATTAAGTGGAAGGATAGGTAAGAATTGAAGATAGACCGTTGATTTGGTTTCAGTATTAATACTAACCATTGGATCAATCCTTGTGAGAGGTAACACTTCGGGAAGTTGAAACTCTAGAATTTTGGATGAGAGAGAAATCGCCCAAAGGCTGAAGTACCGGAGGACTAGGTTCTAGCCCCTAGTCATGGGTTATAAACACATAATCCATGGGGCGTTGGGAACATTGCTTAACTTAATAAGCCTGTGATTTTGTGAAGATGGTCACATGTAAATGTTTTGAAGGAATCTCCTTTACAGAACTCGATTTTTGCAACATTCGCAAAGAAAAAGGAAATTGATCCATACCTGTGATCGATTTACGAAAATAGGTCAGATGGCTATTAAAATAATATGAATGTTATAACTCATTGTAGCCTTTTCGGTGATAGGAGGTATGTCAGGTTTAAAGTTGAATACCCGAAATGATGGTCAATGGTGGTCCCAAAGATGTTGTAAAAGAACAAGTTAGTTGTAACTTGTGGCACAAGTCATCCTTCAAACTAAACTAGAGTTGAGCATGAATGAGTATAAATACAAGTAATCTTGGTTCATCTAAAAAAAACGGAGAAATGGGGTGAATATGTGTATATGTAATTGAGGTCAGTAATTTCTAGTATGGGGGGGCCATCTCCGCAATCTCCGCCATGTGGGACTGTTACTGGGCCTGGTACTTGTCAAAGGCTGGGTCTATAACGGGTGGCTCAGAATTATCTTTCCCGTTCCGAGAAAGCACGACTCTCGACTTAGGTCTGGCCACAAAGAAATAGGTATAATAGGTAAGGGCGAAGTCATCTGGCAAGGAGTTGATTTGAAAGGGTGTGAAATTAAGAGAGAAGATGAAGTGAAGAAAGTGAAAATTTCAGAGAAGAAGATGAACTCTAGTGATGAGAATTTGTTGTAGATCTCTGATCATGAGCTGGAACAGATTCAATAAATGAATGACTGGTATTTGGGTTGGTTATACTACTATATGAACTCTAGTTGGATAGATTGCATTCTATCAGCAAGATGAGTCTTGCGGAAAGCTGAGTCTTTCTTGAGAGTTGGTGCTTTCCTAGGAGTTGGTTCTCCTTACTTCAGTTGGTTCTGATAAAAAATAGTTGGTGCTGGGAAAACCCCCATGACTGTAGTCACATATATAAAATAATACAAAATATTATACAAACATATGGTATCTCTTGTTTTCATTGTGCTTATGAATTGATTGCTCTTAAAGTGTAAAATTATATTTTGAAATAGTTGCTAACTTGTAAGAAGAAAAGTTGTAAAAATGCACACACTAATTCACCCCCCCTCCCTCTTAGTGTTTATAGTGTGTCCAACAATTGGTATCATTTTAGGTGCCTTCAACACAATTTAAACACTGGAAGGTAAATTTGGAATAAATGGTTGGACAAATGGCTCTCTCCACAATTGAAACTCCCTTATTTGATGTAACAAATTATTCTTCATGAAGGGAAAAAATGAAACAGTATTTGAAGTCAAGAGGATGTGAAGTTTTGGATTAAGTAGTAAGTAAGCCCTGGCACTTAACTACCTAAAAGACTCTATCCAAGTTTGCATCCCAAAGATGATTAAGAAAGAACAATGAACAAGGATGATTTTAAGGACATAAATTTATTTTAAAATGTAGAAACCTTGGCGAATATTACAATCCTTCATATGCCAACTATAAAATGTTTAACGATATTTTTGTAAAAATATTCAAATTTCTAAGGATTTTATATAGCTTGTATAAAAGTTTGGAGTTTTCTAAGGTAAAATAATTTTATCCTATAGAATTTGGGCGAAACAATTTTAGAATAGCGAATATTTTTTTGGGAAAAACCATGGAAAATTATCCCATGAGTGAAATTTAGCCCCTAAAATCATCCCTGAGTCAATGAAGTGGCATTGAATATTATTCTCAATGGACTATCAGATATTGTCAAAGAAAGAATGGGACTATGCACATCTACCAAGTAATTACAGATGAAGTTAGATAATATGTATCAAATAAAAAGAGAAGAAACATAATACATTCCTATCAAGGATGAGAAGAAAGACTCGACCATCAATAAAGGTAAATACTCTCCACAATATTTCAATTGCAATAATGTTGATATTGAATTCTCTTTTGCAAGAAAAGAAGAAGATTCAGATATAATAGAAGAAATTTATGTTAGCATTTATCCCATGGAAGAAGTAGAATAAGAACTATCAAAGATTAAACAGAAAATTGATTGGAGTTTTGATGAATACAACTATGACCATAATTATTCATACTATAGCTATCTTTATGAGTACACTAAAGAATTTCTTGAAAAGAATCAAAATCATATCTTATAAATAAAGGAAATGCTCAAAGACAATGAAAATATCATATATGAGCAAGATATTCAGTTAAAAGAAAAAAAAGAGGAGATTGAGACATTGAAGAATGAAATCAGTCAAGTAAAAGAAAAGAAGAAGGAAGATGTTGAGATTAGCAATCAAAAGCATATTCTAGAAATAACGGAAATGATCAAAGACAATGAAAAGGTCACATCTGAGAAAGATATTTAGTTATAATAAAAGGAAGAGGAGATCGAGAGATTGAAGAATGAAATCAGTCAAGCAAAATAAAAGAAAAAGGAATATGATGAACTTATTAGAAACCTTGCAGATCTAAAAGAACTAAGATAAACCAATGTCAATCTGAAGACCCAACTTGAAGAAGACAAAAGAAGAGAGAAGGTAGTGAGGAACCAATTGAACGAAAGAGAAGAGTCATGTCATAAGTTGGAAGAAGAAATTGTAAATATTAGAAAGAAATTTGAGAAGTCAAACACCTATTTCAAGTTCTTGAACAACTCTATGACCTTGGATGAGATCTTGGATAGTCAAAGATCACCAAATGATAAATCCGGTCTTGGCTACAACAATGAAGAAATTGGCACTCCTATGAAGCCTGATGCAAGTCCTTCATTTGTAAAGGGTGAAGATAGGTATGATGTAGGTCCTTCCTTTTTAAAGGGTGAAGACATGCTTGATGCATGCCCTTCTTTTGTACAGGGTGAATACAGGTTTGATGTAGGTCCTTCATTTGTAAAGAGTGAAGAAAGGTCTGATGCAGGTCCTTCATGTTCAAAGAATGAAAGAAACACTACAATCTTTATAAGATCATATCAAGGAAGACATCAAGAAGCTACTCCTACACCTCAAAGCAATTTTATAAGAGAGACATCTTCAAGGATGAGTCAAAGGGGCAGGAATGAAAGTCTTTTTAATGGTCATTTCTTTTCTTGTAATGAATATGGTCACAAAGCCTTGGATTGTAGGAATCATGGAAGAAAACAACTTGGAAGGTTAAACAAAATTGTAATATGTTGGAAATTCAATCTTGTTGGACATATTGCTGCACATTGTTACACTATGATACGATACAGTTGTGGTGGCTTTGGCCACAAAGCCCAAGACTATTGGAACTCAAGGAGACAATCAATGGGAAATGCTTCATACAATACAACAAGAAGAGTAAATGAAACATGGAAGAAAAATGAAGTTGCAATAATATAAGATCAAAGAACAAAGGTCAAGAAACCAGGGCACTCACAGATGTGGATAGCAAAGACTGAAAAAGTGAACTTGAGTGAAGTTAATTGTTGGAGAAAGAATTTTCGTCATGCGAAAAGCATAGTATAAAATTCTCTCAGATCAATATAGAGCATTATACAGTAGAGAAGAATCATGGATAGATATGGGTACATATGGTTAGGGATCGATAAGAAGAAATGGATAGGTCTAAGGATTGTTTATAAGTATGAGATACAGTTGCGCAGTGTTCCAGTAGAGCAAAAGTATCTACAACAACAGTAGTATGTTGTATATAGTGGTATACATGGCATCTTGTAGAGATGACAGGGGGAGAGACCTTGTCAGGAAGAGATGCCCTTTTAGAAATAAAGTGGGAGAGTAGCCAGAGGAAGAGAGAGCATGTTGATAGGGGGAGTCATTTAGTTGAGGTAGGAAGAGCATGATTGCAGGGGGAGTTACCCAAGTTCATATTTTGGTCAACATCATATTAATAGAAAAATAATAATCATAGGAGGAGAAACCCTTTTACATTGATGTCAAAGGAGGAGAGTAACTTTAGAGGAGAGATGCATCATCACAGGGGGAGTTTTTGTATGAAGTTGGTGTGTTTCCATCAATGACAAAGGGGGAGATTGTTGGACATATTGTCAATGATGTGTTGTCATTGATGTCAACAATTGAAGTCATTGTTATGTGATGATGAGTTTTTATGATGAATTGGAATTGATTTCAAAGAGGGACAAAATGATCAATGTTGATTACGGAATTGATTCCAAGAAGATCAATATGGTATTATCATTAAATGTCTTTGAGATCATAAAATATCGGGAGAAATAACGTAGTAAGTTGTGCAGAAGAAATAGCACAAGGTGCATAGGAATCTACCTAAATATCAGGAGAGGAAGCGTAGTAGATTGCACGAGATCAGAGCATGCAGAGATACTTTTACATAAGGAGTAACGAAGCACAAGAAAATCATAGCTCAAGAGGGTTAGAAATTGAAGAAAATTGCATAAAAGAATCCACAAATAGTTATTAAAAGATTAGGAGAAATAGCGATGAACAGATCAAAATAAAGAACGTTAAATCGAAGCTCATAAGAGTTGATGCACATGAGTCGTTCATTGTTATTTCAGGACAATTCAGGATGAATCATGACCCTTAGATCAAGCATAGTGGAAGGATAGTGTAAGGTGTACTAAATAATTAACAACAAATTGTAATACCCTAAGGCCGAGCCCCTGCTGAATTGTAATTTTTCTTATAGGCTGGTGAGTCGAGTGGTTATAAGCTGAGAGACTTATGTGTTTATTAGGCTTGTGAGCCAGATGCCAAGGCCAGGAGCCTGATTTTTGTATATGTAATTATCCAGATAATTAATAAAAATATAAATATTGTTGCATGTAGACCAACCACGAAGAAGAGCTATGGTGGACTAAGCTCCATTAGATAGGGCAAGGGAGGGGTCTAAGTATTTGGGCCTAGGGGCTAATATAGGGGGGATTACCTCTAAAGGAATAATATTTCAATATTAATTCCTGAAGGCTAAGGTGGACATGATATGTTTTTATCCTAAATTCCTAGAAAAGGGAATGGATGCTAAATGGAGGGCATGTAGCTCCAGGGAGACAAGTGTCGACCTGGGTGCATCCAGTTAAAACTGAAGAGTTGAGCCATGTTGGGGGTTCGTGAGCTCAGTATCCCATCCTCCGTTTGAAACCAGGGGGGCTCCATCATCGACCTCTGCATTTTGATTCCTTGTCATGCACCCTGAAACTAGTTAAAACCGAGGGACTGATCTGTCTCCTGTGAGGTCTGAGAACCCTATAATTGTCTAAGCCATGTTGTGTCATAATTGTTGGTTGTTGCGGCCACACAGTCCTTGACTGAGTGTGGCTTTTTGTTGTCAGTTGTTTCTTACTAAACCTTGATATGTCTTAGTGTTTGACTGTTACCGTTTTGGGTGTCCATACTTATTTTCCCTATTGTTGTTGCTATCACCCATACCTGGTTGTAGCTAAGTCAAATATTGGTTGAAGAAGCAGGTTGTCGGGCATGTGAGAAACTCTTCTAGGTGAGAGAGTTTGTTGGGAAGTGAATTCTCCTAAAAGAGAATTCCGTAGCAACTACATTACTCTGAGACTTTTGGTCTAGCATGTTGCTGAAACCCAAGGTAAGGGAGGTGTACTAGCCGATGGACTTGTATTAGTGAAGGTGTACCCTCCTGTGGTGGAGCAGGCATGTGGGGAATGAAGGTCTATGGGTTGTGGGAATAAGTGGCTCCTAGGATAAAATATCCTTCCTATGTTTTGTGCAACTTCCTTGTTGTCCTTGCCAAGCCTAGAATTCCCTTGCCCGGTGGAGTTTAGTCCTAGCTCAGGGGTGACCCACTATTGAGCATGATGAGCAGTGTGCTCTAAGCCTAGGAGGTTGGTGGAAGGTTTGTACGCAGTTGGTGGTGTTATTCCATTTGAAAAGATAAGTATCATTTATGTGCTTAATTTATATGTTATGCATGTTTGTGATGCTTGAATGTTATCATGTATTCTGTTGCATATATGAATTATTGTTAGTTCCATTGATTATGTATGGTAGAAGTAATTCTGTGTTTATTGTGATTAAGTGTTTTAATTTCATTAAAATGCATATATTATATAAGTGTATATTCATCGTGGTAGCATTACCTGGTCTCTGGAGGGCTTGGGATGTTACACAAGTAGTCATCATATTATCATGACTTATTCTGTAGGTAACCACTCTCTAGGAATTGAACTACCTTAGATTTCTAGTAACCCAGAGTCTTGGAGATCCGAAGCTCTGAAGTAATATCTAACCGTCCGTTGAGAAGGAAGATTCATGGTCGAGATAGCTAACTTAACAAATGTTTGGAATAGTTAATCCCACGGTACTAGCTCCCAGACATGTGGAGGTTATCAAGCAGAAAGTGATAATAAGCACTTTGGAATAATTTTCCCTGGAAGAGTTGAATGACTGCAATGCACTGAGACCCAAAGCATCGAAGACCCAAAGTGAATGAGAACCATCCACTCAACTATAGATTAAGTCTTGATCATCTGTTTTTTTGAAACCTATGGACAAGCAAAGATCGTTCATATAACGGAAGATCAAAAATTGGTCGTTTGATCTACTTCGGTGAAATGCACTCTAGAGGGATTGAACCTCTTAGAGTTCGAGTAGCCTAGAGCCCCAGAGTCATGAATGGCCGAAATAAATATGGACCATTGATCTGAGAGTTGATCACAGTCATTGGAGCAAGGATTCATATGAACCTACGATCATCAACACATCAGGAGATCCACTTCCCCAAGACCACGTCAGGAAGGACATGTGGCACAATCATATGCTGACAAGTGTCTAGGTTCATATGGCACTTTAGGTTACGTAAGTCACGAATATAGGTGACACATGGCAACCACTCAACTAGTGCCACATGAAACTACCCGAAGCATCGAAGCACCGAAGTCAATGCTAATTGTTGATCTAAGATCATAATGATTCTTACATGATTGTTAGATAAAAACTTAGTGGAAATATGATGTAAGATCTCCCATGTTGACCACTTTGGTGCTGACCAACTCTGCTGGAAATTGGAACTACAATTACCTGGACCTCCGAACCCCCGAAGTCCCAAAGTCCTGAAGTAAATAGTGGTCATCCATCTCAATATTTGATTAAGTCACAGCCGTTGGATTAACCAGTGGAAGGATAGGTAAGGATTGATGCTATACCATTGATCTGGTTATGGGATTCATACTAACCATTGGATCAATCCTTTTGAGAGGTAACCACTTCAGGAAGTTCAAACTACATAAGTTTGGATGAGAGAGAAATATCCCAAAGGCTGAAGTATCGGTTGACTAGGTTCTAGCCCTCGGTCATGGGTTATGAACACATAAGCCACAATGCACTGGGAACATTGCTTAACTTAATAAGCCCATGATTTTGAGAAGATGGTCACATGTACATGGTTTGAAGGAAGTTCCTCTACATAACTCGATTTCTACAACATTCGTAGAGACAAAGGAAATCGATCCATACTTGTGATCGATTTACAAAAATAGGTCAGATGGTTGTTAAAATCATATGAAGGTTAGAACTCATCATAGCCTTTCTGGCGATAGGTGACATTCCAAGTTTAAAGTTGAAGACCCAAAATGATGGTCAATGGTGGTCCCAAAGATGTTGTAAATGGAAAATTTAGTTGTAACTTGTGGAACAAGTCGGCCCTAAAACTAAACTAGAGTTGAGGATGATGAGTATAAATACAAATAATCTTGGTTCATTTAAAAAAAATGGAGAAATGGGGTGAATAAGTGTATTTGCAATTGAGGTCGGTAATTTCTAGTATGGTGCGAAATTTAGAGAGAAGATGAAGTGAAGAAAGTGCAAATTTCAGAGAAGAATATGAAGTCTGGTGATGAGCATTTGTTGTATATCTCTAATCATGAGATGGAAAAAATTCAATAAATGAATGACTAGTATTTGAGTTGGTTTTACTACTAGATGAACTCTAGTTGGATAGATTTTTTTTTATCAACATGCTGAGTCTTGCTTGAGAGTTTGATCCATAGGATCCTTTAATGACTATGGTTGAGTTTTAATTTTTCATGTGTTAATTAACCATTTGAGAAACTTAATGAAAGAATGAGGAAAGAAGAGGAATTATGACATCCATATACACATATGCATATCTAAAATGAAATAATAGACAACAAACCATAACACGAGAATTGATAATGGAGTTCGGCACAACTTTGCCTACGTCTCCGGGCCTTTGTCTTTGTGGGGGAGGCTTCTTTATTTCTGTTCAAAAGCTCAAAATTACATCGTAGCAGTGCCAATTGGCTACAAGACTGATCTGGTCATGTTCTTCCAGATCTCTAGAACCTTGCAAAGAAAACGACATGCAAAATGGACGTCCGGAGCTCCCAAAAATGGCCTGCAAGCGTCCGCTCCTCAATAGCTTCCCTGCATAAAAATGGCTTTGGCTTGGATTCCCTTCAGCATAACTCTGCTYTGACTATGCTCCATGGCCTCAATCAGGCCTGGTTTTTATAGATCTAAAGTTGGTTATCCATCCYCAACTTCCTCCCAAAATTTGGGCTCCAAAAATGCCCAATATCTCCCAAAAATGGAGAAAACCTATTAATAACAGGCATATAATCTTTTAAAAATCCAAACTTTAGCAATAAAAACCCACTTTTGAATGAAATCAGGGAATTATCCCCCAAGGCCTGGGCGCGYGCCCCCTATTCTCGGTTGTATGGAAGGACATGTGGCCAAGCGCCAGCCCAAAGGGCTGTGCGCTGGCCCCCCTTTCCCGAACTCTATGGTYGCATACGCCATTCATAGAACCACGTTCTATACATATGCCCCGACCGTTGGCTCCTGGTTCTGTGCTGCATTGGCACAGGCCCACGGGCTAATAGTTATAACCTCCTRCACCCAAAAAGGTGGACAGGCCCCTGGTCCTATGGGATCCGCCCCGGATCCGAGGGCTGGTCCTATYCGCAACACCCCTGCTCGTGGTCATGGTCGTATGTTGAACCGTACCGAGGGTTGGGACTAAACCCTGACCCTTTCCCCAGCCGACGAAACCTTAATTCAAATTCAAATACATTTTTTAACATATACTTAACAAGGAACATATGTGGAACAGACGGTCAGCCTGGTCCTGCTAGTCCGCAGCCCGGAGGAAGGTCGGGGGTTCAACCCCGGTGAACCCATATAAATTTTATACAAAACTACAAACCAACCACAGGGTACCATGTGGCATCCCATGACTGGGCCATGTGGCACATCAACTACCAAACAAAATCTGCGAAGTGTCGATCCTTGATTCGTCCACGTGTCTTCCACCTGTCACCATACCTGTCCAGTCACTGCCCTCTCAACCTACTAACGTCATCCCTACCACGTCAGCCCATGCCACGTGTCACCCTTACAGTGGTGACACATGTCACCCTCTGACTGGTCCAGTTGTCTGCCTTATGCCACATCACCTGCCACATGTCGTCTCCAAGAGTTGCCACATCATCTGTACGAACTGTACGGACTGTACAATCATCCCCTTTTTTTGCCTGTTTGGGTTTTCGGACATAACGCAATATCTTTCCCATACGGAGCCCATTTGACGAAGTAAATATATGGTGGAAATCAGGAAGACGAGACAGACGCAATGGTGCTAGTTTCATCGTATTATGAGAACTTTCATTTTTGAGCCTTTTTGAGCCCTATTAGGCTTCTGGATCCGATTCTGGATCACACCTCCCCACTAAAAGACCTTTTGGTCTGCAAAAGGTTACTGACCAGTCAACAAGCTTGGGATAGGCCACCCGGCTTGTACTTTGTCTCTAAACTCTGTCCTAAGCACCTGTCTCATCAAGATCAACTGTAACACAATCATGACAACTGACAGTATATTGTTAGCCATTCGAACCCTGTTACATCTTACTGAAGCCACTATCATCCATGTAGAAAACATTACTAATGACAACATCAAAAAGACGACCGCAAATGAGCTGATATACTTGAGATATTTGCATGACATGAGCTTATCGTGAAGCAACTTATGATTGATTTTCCATTCAACAATCATTTCTTGTTCTTGATTAAGATCGATTACTTCATTTGAAACAATTATTGGTTTGTTGCTTGCTTGTACTTCCTTCTTTAATTGTTCCATAGTTTGAAGTGTTTTATTTGCTTTAACGTGATGAGCATGGACCACATAATCTTGAACTGCTTTAGTGAATTGATATTGATTCTTTGTCCTGTAGAAGATTGCCTTACGATCATATAAATAAGGACTGCCTAAGACCATTCCACATTCTGTTAACGGCACTACATCACTTGTTACTTCGTCCACATACTTAGATTAAATTGAAAATTTGATTGTGCACTGCTTTGTTATGTGCATTTGATGATGATTGCTTATCCATTTAAGTGTGTAAGGCTTATGATGTAGTTGTGTCTTTAACCCCAATTGCTTAACCAATTCTTCTAAGATTAGATTAGATTGAGATCCACTGTTGATTAATGTATCTATCTTAGTGTGTCGCACGATTACCCTTATATGAAACAACTTGCTTCTACAATCAATGTCTTCACCAATTTTACCTTTCATACCAACCAATGAGATCTTTGACTCATCACCTGAATCTGATCCCAAGTCTGTGGGTTTTGTTGTCGTTGCCACTGTTTGCGTTCCCTTCTTTTCTTTGAACCACTTTGGCCTCTTCTCAGGATGCAACTGCCAACATCTGTCCTCATCATGTCCCTCTTTCTTGCAATGCTTGCAAGAGGTCTTTCCTTCCTTCCTCATCACTGCATTCGCATTCTTGCCATGCCTTTTCCTCTTGTCCTCTTTCCTTGAAGATGATGATTCCCTTGACACACCTGCTTTCCCTGCTTCAATATACGTAGCTTGAACAGAAACCTCATCAAGGTTAGTGGGTCCAAACATGAAAACAATGTTTCTAAT
>JASDQU011249067.1:21966-47358 GCA_032191745.1 Picea mariana
AGCTAACACAATTGTATCAAAATGTATATTACACACAAGGCATCTTCAAGTTGGGTGTTGGGTTCATTAGGTACAACTACCTCCAGCTAACACAATTGTATTAAAATGTATATTACACACAAGGCATCTTCAAGTTGGGTGTAAGTTGGGTGTTGGGTTCATTAGGTACAACTATCTTCAGATATACATATATATGTTCTATACATATATATGTTCTAGTTTAAATGTTTTATGTTTTGGTTTTTTTTGGGATATTATTCGTTTACTTTTTTTAGAAATACAAAAGTTTTTCAACAAGAAAAAATATAGTTTAAATAATAGAAATTTGAGATTTCACACAAATTTATATCACATATATATTACAAAATATGTTCTTTAACTAGCATAATAAAAATTGTAGGTTGCACTTGAATTTGTTTTGTTGTTGGGCATTGACATTGACAACACAAACAAGTAATCTAGGTGTCAAAACTATTTTGTAAATTGAGATATTCTTGTCAAGCAGATAAAGTAATTCTACAAAATCAAATTTCGTTTTTGGAGAAGTATTTGTGTTAATGAGATGGGTAGGCCATAAGCCTACTTACAAATCATTGAAGTAAGTTGAAGACAATTATATTTGTTTTTAAGTTCAAAGAATATAAATTTGAATGTATTGTTAGTGGGATTCAAATAAGTRTCATTAAAATCTATGTTTTTACCATTGTACAAACCGTTTTGTGAAGGTGTTGTAAAGGAAGTCTTATAATTGTGTTTCCAATTGCAAAGTTGATCTAGCATGGGTGTTGTTATACCCAGCATAGGCTGTCATAGAACTTCTACTGTTATTTATAAAGTTTAATCGAAATGAGTGATTACAAAACCATTGATGATAGCATACCACAATTTAACACGATTACAAATTCCATCCATTCAATGAACATGGAGCAAAGTCAATGGTTGAATTTTCTCTGCATGGTGCAACCGAGTGATAGCCTTGCAACACTATGTTTGCACTATGAAACCAATTTGATATGAATGTGTACAAGGTTAGCATTGATATCCTTGTAGCTCTGCTGTATTTATACATTCACATGAATTTGAAAGTTGAAATCAAGCCCACCTTAGCATCTCTGTGTGCTTCTAATTTACTAGCACAGCAGTAAAATAGCTGCTGGTGAACGTAGAAAGGTTGAGAAGATGAAATGAATCTTTAAAAAAATATATTAAATTTTATTATTTATTAACAAATAAATTGTTGGGCTTCATTTATCTGGTGTTAATATTTTAATTTCTGTTAATCACTTACGTGGCAATCAGTTAGCTATCAAAGTAATTTTTAAATAGGATTAGGTAAATGTAAAAAAATAAACACATAAACTGATGTCTTTATAATAGCTAGGAAGTTAATGATTGAAATCACAGCCATTTATTTTGTGTGACTACTAAGAATATTCCAGCCATATTTAATCCTGTCCATAGAAAACTTATTAAGCACTAAACCCCTATTAAATCTCCCCATTGTCAATAGGTATACGCCTTTCAGCGTAACAAGGAGAAAACTGATTGGTATGGGCGTAACAAGGAGAAAACTGATTGGTATGGTTGTGACAATACGTGGAATGCACAACAAGGTTTTGATGTTTCACTAATTGTGTAAGTGAAGAAATGCCAGCCATGGGAATTTCTTATAATTTTAAATTCAGGAGTGTATGGTTTTACTCAGGAAAAATACTCAAGAACAACAAACAAAAACCATGAACCGACCATGACCTAATCAAACTGCTCCAGCAATCAACATAGAAACCAAACTCTGAACCAGAACCAACAAAAATAATGGCATGCAATATCTAGTTATTATGTTATAATCAACTAGTAAAACCAAGTAATTAGTTAAATAACATACCATGAGCCCAAGATTTGGAGGTAGCACCCATTGCAACTAATTATGAGCCTCACTAACCCCAACTACTCTTAATATGCACTTGCAAACTATAGGTGATCTCATTAACCTATAAAACTCGAATACAAATTACATGTGCAGATTTAACACTAAAAATATTTGAAATCATTTGTTCATAATCTTTCTAACTAACATAAAAAAATTCATAAGCTTTCATTGATAATATTCTAAATCCCTAATCCATAAATCTCAAATTGAAAAGACTCGCCATTTTGAAAATAGGATAAAATTTCTAATAATTTAGCTTCCCCGCGTGCTCTATAACACATGCGTTCACTCTACTCAAAACTGGAGCCCCTCTTGTAGAGTGAAACACGTTTATCCTCTCATTGTCTGGGGAGTTGAAGTGATCTTCGATCATCGCCACATTTTTTAGCCCAGCCACCATAGCATCCCTTTCTTCGTGGAACTGATTATACAATTCTGGACTCATCAATACAACATTCCTTGTTTATGGCTCGACCAAGTCATTAGCAACATTCTGTGCCATATTCATAGAACGAATTTCTTACTTTTAGACCCATTGAAGAAATCAAGCTCGTCTTTAGGATTCCATACCCGAGCAACCTTCTTGGAGGAGTTCTATGGTGAAAGTGGTGTGCTGACGGGTTCTTGTTTTGACAGTTTCTTCTTTTTGTTCTCTTTGGGAGGGATTTCTCTCTGCACAGAGTGAAGTGTTTTCTTCTTGGTGGGAGGCTCACAGATTGCATCATTCTCCTCCTTCTCTTCTTTATGTTTTTCTTCTCTGCAGCGTTTCGCCGACATTTTAGTGGCGACTGTTTTGCTAGAAATGGAAGTTGGTGGTGATGGATGCTTCTTCTTCTTGTCTTTCTTGTGTTGTTGGTTTGTTTTTGGTGGTGGTGTTGAAGTACCTGATTCATCATCAAATTTTGATTCTGATGAAGGAGGAGGAGGATGAGTTGTCTGATCGTGGGTGGGGAATCGTCTGTGTAATATCTTGCGGTTCTCATCAGAATAGGAGTTTTTGCTTCCATTTTTTGTAGAATCCTGGGAAGCCATGGGTGTTGAAGAAAATGGGAAGCGTTCCAAGCCCTGGTCGTATGCTTATTGTTCTTTATTTTTTTTTTAATATCTTTTAATATTTATTATAATTATTTATTAATTATTTTAATTTAATTTAATATATATATATATATATATATAACAAATTAAAAATATTAATTTATATAAATAATTAAATAAATTCAAAATAAACAAAAGGGTATTCTAAACATTCCACTTTGTCTCATCAGGTTTCTTAGAAATCAGACCAAAAATTGTTGGAACTCCATATTTGAGTGAATGAATATGGATATTTGGAGTACACCTAAACAAAATATATAAAAAACTAACATATATATACAATATAATTAGCATAATGTTTTATGACAAGCAAATGGGCCAATGTTGAAATTTTTGCAAATTGTGTCCTGGGCTTATGAATTATGAACTAAGCATCCTTGATATATAACTAATTTGGTGTCAATTGCCTACCTAAGCTCCGTAAATTAAATCTCTCAATGTGCAATATAAAGTCTAGTATAGTAATTGACTATATGGAGTAGTTTCCCTGTATGGTTGGATCTAGCTCAAAGTAATTAGTTCCTTCCTAAGCCCGGTTGGATCTAGTTCAAAGTAATTAGTTCCTTCCTAAGCCCCCCAAATTAAATCTCTCAATGTGAAATATAAAGTCTAATAATTGACTATATGGAGTAGTTTCCCATGGTTGGATCTAGTTCAAAGTAATTAGTTCTTAAAGGAATTTTCAAGATGATGATATATAAGCCATAGCTCGCCAGGACATTGTCATGATAGCTAATTTGGTGTCAATTGCTTAGTTGTGACACATGAGGGGGTCTATAATTTACTAAATTCTAACACTACAGATGGATTCAAAGACCCCCAAGTCTCTGAATCCATCTGGAGTGTTAAAATTTAGTAAATTGTACAATTTCATTGTCAAAATTGTAATTTTCCATTGTCAGAGTGACACAACTAAATATTACCAAATAAATGACCAATTGTTATGTGGTCATTTTTAGTCTAGTTATATCCCATGATTAAATTTGGTCATTTATCTTGGTCTTTTTTAGTTTAGTTCTTATGTCGTGACCAAAGTGGTCATTTATCTTGGTCTTTTTTAGTTTAGTTCTTATCCCGTGACCAAAGTGGTCATTTATGTTGGTCTTCTTTAGTTATCTCACTTAAAATTTATCTATTTTGGTCATTTATCCTTTGAAAAAATTGTGGTGACCAAATATTTTGGTCACGTGGTCACTTATCTCTCATTTTGTACTAGTGTAGGGAGTTGCAGAACACTTGATTAAGTCATGGACCATCAATCTCATGAAGCCTTCAGATGGGGGTGGGGTCGTCCATTTGATGGGAGATTAAATATCAACCGTCTAATCCTTGTGCTGGAGCTAATGGAGATTAAGGCGAAGAGTAACACTGGGAGGAAAAAAAAGTTGACAACAAAGAATAGATGAAGGCTGAAGTTTGGAGGACTTGGTCCCGGCACCGGTCCCATGCACAGGTAAAAAAAAAGGGCTTGAGAGGTAACTTAGCCACGGGTTTATGGCTCACACAAGCCCCATGTGAAAGAACACAGAGCGAGGCGCTAAGGAAGGGACTAAGTTGTGGATTCGAACCATGGTCACTTGAAACCTAGTTTGTGGGAAGCACTTGCGCAGGATGAAATTCTGTGTTAGCCAAGGATAACAGGACATTGTTATTTTGCAGAGAATGGGGATATATTCTTCCTGAACTAAGAAGAAAAGGACCTACAACATTGTTTGGAAAATTTCTTTATATGCATATTTCTAACAAAATAGTCACTTGCACATTTTACATAATTAAGAGATTTAAACATATCAGCTCAGAATGAATATTCAAGAAATGGAAGAAGGTGAGGGAGCCTCTAGCCATGATAGAGAGGTCGAAGGCCAAAATACCATACTTGGTAATGCAGAGACAAAGTCCAATGGATGCAAGGGAAGAGGAGAGCAAGAAACGTTAATAGAAACTGTAAGAAGCCTGAAAATAGAAGTGCAGATCTACAAAGCAGAAAATGAGAGGCCGATGAGAGAAAAAAGTTAGATAAATGCTCGAGTGCTCCAGAGCTTAAACCAATTGCACAGGAAAGCAAGGAATAGCTCCGAGCAAGGGGGAAAATGAAGGTTTCATGATAGAAGAGATGATCATGGAAGAGCTAGTTATTCAAGAAGTTCTAGCAGAACTCATAGACAACACTCACCTCCTTACTCAACAAGAACGTTTTATGCATTAGAAGATTCCATAAGTAGTCCAGAGGTGCATAACAGTAGGCACCAAAGAAGGAGACAGGAAGTGGGCAGTCTGCAAGGAGAGATGAGGAAGCTTAAGCCACCCTCCTTTGATGGTGAAAGAGAAATGGAAGATGATGGTGAGGCATGGTTGCTTGGACTCAGGAGATATTTTCAATTGCATAACTATTCATCAAACCTAGAAGCCAAAATTGCCACCTATCATTTACACGGGAAAGCTGCAATGTGGTGGGATTAACTGAAGAAAGTCGAACATATTAACGAGAGTAGGATCACTTGGAAGCAGTTCAAGAAGTACTTCCAAAAGGAGTACCTCTCAGAGCATTTCTATGACAAGAAAATGCATGATTTCTTTGAACTCAAGCTAGGAAGCATGACTATGGAAGAATATGAGAAGACGTTCTTGGGGTTGTTAAAGTAGTCGGGTTCATTATTGATGAGAAGGTGAAAATACTAATATTTCTAAGTGGACTTCTAGCTTTTTATAAAGAAAATTTTAGGTATGATGAGCCCAAGACCTTGACTGAGGCTATCAGGAAGGCTAAATACCCATATGAGCAAGGCCATGGAAGAGAATCCCTGCATAAATCTTGGAAGGGTAAGAGGGAGGAGAAGTTCGATCAAAGGAGGAAAGGATTCAAACCTCCCTTCAATAGGAATGAGCCTAATAGAAATCATCAAGATCAATATGCTAAGGGTGAATCCAAGAAAGAAGACTCCTTGGTAAAAAGGGGAAGACCACCAATCCAATGTTGGGGATGCAAAGAAGATCACTTGTACAAGGATTTCCCACACAGAAAAGAAAGAGTGAAGACTTTACACAACACCCAAGAGGATACAACAGTCGAAGATATGGGAAGGATTTATGCAGTTTTAGATGATTGACAAGCAGAGTACCAATCCAATATGACTAAGGCGGAAGGTAAGATCATAAATCAGCCTGTTGCTATTTTAATTGATTCAGTAGCAAGTCATTGTTACATTGATCCTAAAATAGTGGATAGATTACATTTGTAGAAAAGTAAGCTTGGAAAATCATGTTTGGTTCAGTTAGCCATTGGAACCAAAAGGAGAGTCCATGATATGGTTAGAAGTTGTTCCATAAGTCTTAATGGTGTGAATACTAGTGTTGATTTGAATCTCATACCCTTGGGGTCTTATGATATTCTAATTGGAATGGATTGGTTGGAAAAGCATCATGTTGTCCTAGATTTTCATAGCAAGACATTTACCCGTCTTGATGGAGATGGAAAACAAAACACTGTGAAAGGAGTTCCAAGACCCATCTCTATAAGGGAGATTTCAGCCTTACAGCTGAAGAGATGTTTTAGAAAATGATGTCAATTGTATGCAGCTCATGTGGAAGAGCCAGAAAATACAAAGGGGCCAAGCCTCGAATATTTCTTGGTACTACAGGAATTTGAAGATGTATTCCAAGAAATGCCAGGGTTTCCACCAAGAAGGGAGATAGATTTCTCAATTGATTTAGTGCCAAGAGATTCCCCGGTGTCAAAAAAACCTTACAGAAAGAGCACACCAGAGTTAAAAGAATTGCAAATGCAGTTAGAGGAATTGTTGAAGAAAGGGTAAATACGTCCAAATGTTTCCCCTTGGGGAGAATCGATACTTTTTTTCAAAAATAAGGATGGAACCTTGAGGCTGTGTATTGAATTTCGAAAAATGAATAAGTATACTATAAAGAGAAAGTATCCTCTACCCATAATTGATGACCTCTTTGATCAGCTAAGAGGAGCAAAGATATTTTCAAAGATTGACCTAAGGTCAGGATACCAATAGGTAAGGATCAAGGAAGAAGACATTCATAAGACAACCTTTAGAACTAGGTATGGGCATTATGAATTTGTAGTGGTGCCATTTGGACTGACCAATGCACCAACTGTCTTTATGTGCTTAATGAATGGAATATTCATAAATTATTTGGATAAGTTTGTCATAGTATTCTTGGATGAAATACTTTTCTATTCCAAGTATGAAGAGGAACATGAACATCACTTAAGATTGGCATTGAAAGTGCTGAGAGAACATCAGTTGTATGCCAAGCTGAGTAAGTGTTCTTTTTATCAAAAGCAGATCCATTACTTGGGACACATTATTTCAGAGCAAGGCATAACAATAGATCTATAGAAGATTAAAGCCATTAGAGGATGGCCAACTCCCAAAAATGTGTCAGAAGTCAGATATTTTATGGGATTAGCTGGTTACTACAGAAGATTCATAGTAGGGTTCTCTAAGATTTCTCATCCCATCACTTATTTGCAAAAGAAGGGAACTAAATTTGAATGGACACCAAAGTGTGAAGATAATTTAATCTGTTGAAGGAATTACTTACTAGTGCACTTATGTTAAGGATTGTTGACCCAAATGAAAGTTTTGTGGTATGTACAAATGCATGTAAGGAAGGACTTGGGGGATTCCTCACGTAAAATGGACATGTCATTGGTTATGAGTCCAGAAAGATTAAGGAACATGAGAGGAACTATGCCACACATGACATGGAGCTTGTGTCCATTGTCCATGCCTTGAAGATGTGGAGGCATTATCTCATGGGGAAGAGATTTGAATTAAGGACAAACCACATTGGCCTGAAGTATCTTTTTGAACAATCAACCTTGAATGCTAGGAAAACAAGATGGATGGAATTTTTAAGTGAATATGACTTCGATATCAACAATATGAAAGGAAAAGAGAATAAGGTTTCCAATGCACTTAGTAGAAGAGTGCATCTCATGCATGCTACTACTATCAGTATGCATCTGTCAGACTTGAAGAGCCAAATTTTAGATGATGTTGTTACAGATCATCTTTACCTACAGATAAAGGAAAGCTTATAGCAAGGATATGTACAACAGAAAATAAAGGAGTATGAGATAAAGGAATATGAATTACTTATGCATAAGAATAGAATCTATGTTCCTAGTTCCATAGAACTGAGGAATTTGGTATTGAAGGAAATGCATGATGTTCCTTATGATGGACATCCTTGTTACCAGAAAATGATTACAACAATAAGGAGACAATTCTTTTGGATGGGAATGAAAAATGATGTTGTTGATTACATCGCAAGATGTATGGAATGTCAGAAAGTGAAAGCTAAGCATAGGCACCCAACGGGTTTGCTGCAACCATTACCAATCCTAGAGAAAAAATGGGAAGTGATAACCATTGATTTCCTAACTAAATTACCCAGGACAACAAGACAAAATGATTCAATCATGGTAGTGGTTGACAAATTAACAAAGGATGCTAATTTTGTTACTGTAAAAAAAACACATACCATGACTAATATTGCAGAGGTTTACATGAGGGTGATTGCTAGGTTGCATGGGATACATAGGAAAATTGTCTCGGATAGAGATACAAAGTTCACCTCCAATTTATGGAGGGGATTGCTTAAAAGATTTGGTACAAATATAAACTTTATCACAACATACCATCCACAGTCAGATGGGAAAACAAAAAGGGTCAACTGAGTAATTTAAGATATGTTGAGAATGTATGTGATGGATAAGCCATCTAAGTGGGAAGATTACTTACACTTGGTTGAGTTTTCATATAATAATGGGTATCAAGCTTCATTGTGAATGACCCCATTTGAATCCTTGTATGGTAGGAAATGAAATACTCCAGTGAGTTGGGAAAACCCAACAGATAGAGTGGTACTTGGGCCAAAGTTGCTCAAGGATATGGAAGACCAAATGGTTATGATCAAGTCGAATTTAAAGGCAGCTTAGGATAGATAGAAAGTTTATGCATATAAGAACAGGACAACTAGAGAATTTAAAGTAGGGGAGCATGTATTTATGAAAGTGAAGCCCAAGAAAAGCTCTTTGAAATTGAGTATTTGTACAAAGCTGGCAGCCATATTCTATGGTCCATTTGAAATATTAGGCATAATAGGGCCAGTTGCATACATGCTTGCATTGCCTACTTCCATGAATGTGCATAATGTATTTCATGTCTTTTTGCTAAATAAATATGTACATGATCCTAACCATGTTATTGATTGGCATCTAATTTAGGTAGAGACAAAGGGATAATTTCAAGTCCAGCCAGTGCGGGTATTGGACAAAAAGGTAAAAATGCTTCAGGATCGAGTTATAGAGTTGGTAAAAGTTCAGTGGACTTGGTACGGTCTTGAAGATGCTACCTGGGAGCATGAAGATGCCATGCGGGTAGAGTACTCGCAACTTTTTGAATAAATTTTGAGATTTTGATCTATATTTCGTATATGCACCGAGGACAGTGCCAAAATAAGGGGGAGGAGATGTAACACCCTAGGTTTTGAGCCCCATATTAAATAATATATTTTTTTAATTGTCAAGAGGACATAAGGCCCAAACAATTAAAAGAGGCCAGTGTGCCTAAGAAATGTAATGTTTTTTATCATTATTAATAATAAACACATCGTTGGCTGCTAAACGGATAAGGACTAGAGTTATAGGGGGATATGATTCCACAAGAGAGGGGGGTTGAGGGGATAAATGTTTATTTCCTATTTTAATTACCCTTTTTTCTAAGGGAGTGGATCAGTTACGTGAGCTTCTTGGGGGAGGCTAGGAGGTTCGTGATTCCCCAAGAAATACTTAAACCTACCCCTGGTCTGTTGGTGGGGTTCGATCACTCGCTCATTCTCTCACTCACTCGTTCACTTGCTCACTGGTTCATTCATTCACTCACTTACTCACTCGTTCATTCATTACATTCTTACCTATCACTCATTCATCCTTCATCATCCGTGTCTTGTCTTGGGGAGAGGGAAATGAATTGCTGAAGAGTAGTCATGGTATTGTTGACTATGGAGGTCGCTGGTGTAATCCATCCATGACTTGAGGCCTTCATGTCTGAGATGCATTGGCTTGTGTCCATTTTTGTTCACAGCTGAGAGTATTGAGATTTCCAGCATGGATATTATGGATTAGTTGTGCTGGAGCCCTGGAAGAAAGGGACTTCCTGAGTGATTTCATGGCATAGAAGGGTGGGGTTCCATTCTCTTCAGTGGTGCAAGCTAGGTAGAAGAGAGTTGGGTACCTAGATTTCTATGAGTGCTAGGAAAGCCTATGAGAGCTTGAGTGCTGACTGTTTTCGGAAGCCAAGTAACACTCTGGAACCATCCTTGTGGATTCATAGCCCTGGCTCGAGGGTGACACTACTGTTGATATCTGGAAAAATAGTGTATACGGTTGGGTGGAACGTCCTTGGTGTGCAGCTAGTTGGTGTCTTCTTTTATAAAGATAAGTTCTCTCTGTTATGGTATTATTTACCTTTATATGAATGTATTCTGTTGTGTATTTATTTATCATTTAATTAAATCTTTAGAATCTGCATGCTTGTTGGTTATTGTTGTGCATGTTGTTAGATCTTTTCTTTTATGCATCCTTATTAATTTAAAAAGGCATCGGTAAAATAAAAAAGTCCAAGGGTGGGATTGAAGGTAGCGTACTCTGGCCTATGGGTGGCAGGGTATGTTACAAAATCCCTGGTGTTTTGGATTGAATAAAAAGGTTTTCGGGCTTGTGAAGCATTCTCTCTGGGTGAGAGAATCAATGGGAATAGTTTTCCCTGTGTGTTGGGCTAGTGGGTGCTGTAATTACTTGGGAAACCTTGTGTTCCAAGTGCTATAGAGCTCTTATAATTCTTGGCCGAATTTTTTTTGAATCCCTGGAAGGGAAGTGGGACAACCCAAAGGACTATTGAGTAGAAAATGGGGTACATTTCCTTGGGTGGGATAGGATGTGGGGAAAGAGGAGCTGTGAGATAGGAAATGTTGTTGGAGTGGGAACCCAAGCCTATTATTTATTGTGTCATTTTTCAAACCTTAGTTTGGATCTTGTAGCCTTTGTCTTGGTGGATTCATATCCTTAGCTCGAGGGTGACCTTCTATTAAGAGTGCATGAATAGTTGATTATATGTCTGGGAGGAACATTTGAGGTTTGCATGAAGTTGGTGAGTTATAGAAAAATATAAGTGTTATTTTATGTGTGTTTACATTATTATTATTGCGTGTATGTTTATTCTAATTTTTTTGTTATAATTGTACATAATCATGCATAGTTGTGCATGTTATTGTTCATTCTGCATAATTGTTGCATATGTAGGGCATGGTGATTAATAACTGGTATATGTTAGTCAATTTTAGTAGTAATGTGTTGACGGGCGAAATTGACCGTCCGTCAACTGGGAGAGTGGAACCGGTCCGGGGTTGTCTAATAACCCAAGCCGTTTGGGATGAACCACCCTGATGGGTTTAGCGGTTCCGTTAGCCGATCTAAGGTCCTAAGAAACAAAAAGAAAAACTACTCTAAACTAACTAATCTAACTAAAACTAACTATTAAACAAACTAATAAACTAATCTAACTAAAACTAACTATTAAACAAACTAAACTAATCTAACTATTCTATATATACAATCTACTAACTACTACTATACTAACTCTAACTAATTAACTATCCAACTACTAACATAAATAAATCTTATTCACAAAATGTACAATATCTACAATTTACAGATTTTGAAAAACTCATTTATATTCTACCCTAAGACAGAGAAAGATATTTTTGTTGATTTTATAATTTTATGAATAGAAATAAAACGAAAACTAACTAAACTAAACAACTAATATACTAAATTTAACTACAAATCTAAACTACACATATATCTAACTAAACTACTTAAATTATACTAAACAAATTAACTAACAAACGAATCACAAACTGACCTGGAGAAACGCTCTAGGTTTGTCCTGTGATGATTTTCTCAGCTGATCGGAGGGAGGAAACCCGCACCGAATTATCCAGGAGCTTCTAGTAAATGATAGTTGCAGTGCTCTTCAAGTATGATTATAGGACAAACAAGACATAAAAATCTACAACAATCTTATGATTTATAAATCTTCACAGTTAGATAAACCTATATGCAAAGACTTATACAAAATAATTCAATTGATGAAGAAGAGAAATCTGTCATCCATTTACTGAAATAAAGTAATTGCTGTATTTTTAAAGTAATGAAAGAAATCAGATATGGATCACTTTAATTAAATCACATCATTCTGCAATAGACTATGATAGCTAAAGTAGTCTATAACCAACTGCAAACTGATATGCATAAACTTGAAACAAAAAATTGATATATTGAAAAGCGAAAGCTGTAGCAAAACATCAACTCCTGTCTCAGTTTGTATTAGAATTCCATAGACTAGTTCTCCCACAAGTGAGGATGCTCCTTATTACACAAAATAATAAGTATTTAAAGACCTTCTATAGGGTAAAAAACCTCCCTATAGAAGTTATCAAAACTGTTTACATAAAATCTGGGAAGATATCCCAAGTCTGACTAAACTAGGAACCTAAAATAAAACTAAAACACACAAATATCTCCTAAACTGTCCAGCATGCCCAATGCAATTCGGATGTACCTGAAAAGGGTTAAAAATGGACAAGTTAGAAGGGTATTTTATAAATAAAATGATAAAAATCTAATTCTATAGACTAGCTACAGAATCCTGCAATTTTGTAGCTGGTCTAAATCAGACACAAAATCAGCATAAAAATCAATTCAAATCTTTTAAAGAATTAAATTCAACTATTAACAAGTATCTAATAGCTAACTGAAAGACAAACAAATCATTCAAATCGAGATTGTTATACTAATTTGAGATCCAAACAAAACCAAAATCAAATGACTACAGAGAAGCATATACTCTGTTTCGTTTGTTGCCAAAAAGTCGGGTGAACAGAATCATAATCAAACAGTTATGAAATCGTTTTATATCAAACTGAAATCGATACAATTAAAACAAATCGAAGGCAATTGTTATGCTGCCTCATAGACAGGAGACACGATCGAATCCAAACAAGCTCATTTTCAAATCGACATAACTGTATTGCCATAACAAACGATCCATGCCATGAGTGAATTAAATCACAACTGGCGCGTGAATGTTCATTAACAAAATCATAACATGATCAATCAGTTGATAACAGGATTCGTAAGAATTGTCCGATCGTTCATTATTGCAAATTGGGGCAGACAAAATCATTCACGAAATCATTTCTTGAATTCATTTTGAAATGACTATTACCCGAATTTCCTCATACGAATTTGACAGAAATAACATAGGTCGATCTGAGTTAACAAACTCGTTTGAAAATTAAAATTAACAAAGCTGCAATCAAGTCTATTTTCGATAGGAATACAACTCATAAAATCAATCATACTAACATAAGATACACAACAATCCAATCAAGCAAATCGAACAGCTGGGGTTTAACATAGTCTTCGTGGATCAAAACCGTTCCATGATTCGGGCGTGAATATCATTTGCACAGGCTTAAATGAGAGTATTGTTTCCATAAAAACAGAGTCATTCTTTCCAAATCGGAAACGATCAGAATTGTATTCCCGATTTAGAAAATTATATGACACAGCGTATTAAAAGATCGTAACAACCAAACTCACGAAATCGTTCGACAATCACAGCATACAAACTAACCATAACGAAATCAAATCAAAACATGATCGTATTCTAAATCTAGCATGAAAACCTCTTGTTCAGATTAGATACCAAACAAATCCAATTGAAAGAAAATCAAATCCGATAAAAATCTATCAGTGGCTAAACTGGGAATGAGCAAATCGTGTATCCAAATCCAAACTTCATTTATTTTTAGCAAAGCGAAAACAATGTACAGGATGAATAACATTATGACAGAGCCATTTCAAAGGATAGATAGAGCTATTGAAAAACCAAACTCACATCATTATATTAATCCGAGGAATTCACAAAATGAAAATGATATCAAAATTCATACCTATATGACGATCAGACAGCTTGATCATGACAATTTGGAGTTGACAACGACTGTTGTCGATTCAACATTCTTGAAAACGATGGAACCAGTGGTTCTCTGCTTCCTATCAGTTGCTTGAAGTTTGTTTCTTTGGCTGGTCAATACTGCAACTTGATTTTCCAATGATTGGATTTTCGATTGAAGTAGGGGAATGTCTATATAGTATCGTTCCAACCACAAATCAAATTGGTCACAGGACGACTGTCTGGGCTTCGAAAGTGCAGGTGAGGGTTTGGTTACATTGCCGAGGGTTTCGTTAGGTAGTTTGATCCCAGGGTAGCTAGGATTATTCTTTAAGCAAGGGGGCAGATTAGAAATGAAATCATAAGGTGGCTCGGAGCACAGACCCTGTGAGTAAGGGTACTCACTGGCTAGGAAGCATTCTATGTCAGAGTCTGAATCCTCACTAAGGACTATGGGCTTCTTCTCAGCAGTGGGTTTAGGTTTATTCCTATCCATTCTCGAAATAAGCCAAGCATTCTTTTTACCCTTTTCATCAACAATAGGGTTTGCCTTGGCCTTTTTGCTCAAAGGCTTTCTTATAGCCTCGGCCTTCTCAGTTATAACGTCTGGTAAGTCAATATCAGGGTCGATCGAAGGCTTAGGAGAGGGTAGTAGGACATGGAAGGGCACGGGTGGCTCGACCTTGGTTTCATTCACCACAGGCTTGTCAATCTGGACAGGGTCTGTATCATCAAAACCATTTTGAGCGATAAAAGCTTTCCAGCTATCATCGTGGAGACTTAAGTGATGAACAATGATAAGTCTAATTAGTCCATGGTGGAACAGGTTACGCTAGAAGTAAAAGGGCATATTCAACGGGTATCCCATAAAATTCATTAACAAACACAGGTGGTAGAGAAAAACGAGTCCATATCGACCCTCACAGGTCACAAATTGTTTAACTACTATCAAAAGGTCATGCTATCATGGTTTAAGCATGGAAATGGGCATACCTCTGTCACAGGATGTGACCTTTCGCGAGACGAATAGAAGTGGCCAAGGCACCTCTTCCACTTTCAAATTTTTGAACCAACGCTGGCCCGTGGCAAGTAACCCTGTAGCAGAACTAATAAACTCCTCATTGATTTCCAACTAAATGTCACCCACCTTGGCTCTACAACCATCAAAAGTCAGGGTGAACTGCTGTGCAACAAATAAATTAAAACCTTCGAATCGCTGTACAAAGGTGAGCCAACCGTTATCCTCCAAGTCTTTCCGGGCATTGTCGAATAGTAGCAAGGCTTGGCTACCGTTTGGCTCAATTCGCAACACCGGTGCCATGGAGCCAAGCACACGGTAAGTCTAGGGTTTGGATCATAGCACACACAGGAGTAGAGTGCATGAAGGGTCACCCAAGATAACAGAGGTGAAACGGGGATAAGTGATAGGCATAAATGACATCGTGCGAAGGTGGTGGAGCTTATTTCTGCCATGCATAATAGTTATTGCCATTGGTACAACCATCGACGCTTATAGCTGTTCAACCCATTATAGTATAGTTTAACAATCATGTCATTTGCCTGACCAATGAAACCAATGGTAAGTGTATAAAACAACGCGCGCAATTAAAGTTATGCCATAGTTTTAAACACCCAACATACAAATCGAAACCAATACCAATGTTTTGACTATGTAACATGCGATGTATCAATTCATATCAAGGGTTTAACCAATGTGCCAATGCGTTTTAAACTAGGTGTCATATCAAACAAAATATATCAAGGGTTTAATCATAACACCTATATATTTTATGAAAACAATGTGCAAAGTAATTTGATCAGATAACATGTAAATCCAACTGCCAATGCATCGCAATTTAAGGAAACGAACATACATAATCAGTCAAAGAATGCCCAATGAGTGCAGATCAAAAGGTCTTGCCAACTGTATAATGATAAGTAAAAAGTAAGCTCAATAGGCATATCAACAAGAAGGATAACGACAGTTCAATAATAATTTTAATGTGACTTCGAAAGACTAAGTTTTCACACTTACAGTCGTGAAAACAAAAGCGAAGGTGAATGTGCAAATGTCACAAAAATAAAAGTGTCGTTTATTTGAAAATTGCGATGAAAAATTGATGTTTGCAAAACATTGGTGTAGGCAGCTTATAAGACAGTGGAAAAATGTGAATTGGCTGCCAACAATGGTGACACACTGGTAGAAGAAGTTATCTCTGCCAAAAGGAATCGATTCAGATTAGGACAACAAAGATAATTCCAACTCAAAAAAAACAACCAGAAAATCGTGTAAACATCATCATTAACCAACTATTCCAACAGTGTTTCAAAAATGAAAACTGATAACAGTCTTAAGACCAACAAGTCATGATATTAAAGATAAAATCTCCAATACTGTTGACAGAGCCGCTGCTGCCAGCAGGCGTCCATAGCCTCGACAGGGTTGCCATTTAACCCACTCTGACATCTGTATCCTGTCAAGAAGTTCTAGATCAGAATAAAGGACATTAAGAGGATTCTTATTTGCAAATTTTCATATACCCGACATTGCTTCACTGCCAGCGGGCCTGTTCAGTACCCCGACGAAGTTGTCTTGGTGCCATGCATGCATTTACCTGCTGCCAGCAGACTTGTTCAGTATCCCGGTGGGTTTACAAGCACTTCCCACAGCTCTATTAATAATTTATTTTGTTTTGTTTCTCAAAGATATATAGTCGAGCGAGGTGACACTGAAAATCATGATATTTCAACATATTTTTTCAGACCTCATCATAATATTTTAGAACTGTCCTTTATTTGGATCCAGAGATGTTTTATTTACAAAAACAACTTCCTAAGGCAGGGATACATCTTCTGAGTCATTCCTTTACAAAATAGGGACAGTGTAAAAGGATAATAGATGATCATGACAAGCTTTACTCAGAGATCGAAGTAGTTAACCAATTTGTGACCTGTGAGGGTCGATATGGACTCGTTTTTCTCTACCACCTCTGTTTGTTAATGAATTTTATGGGATACCCGTTGAATATGCCCTTTTTCTTACTAGTCTCAATTTCGTTGCTAGTAGAATCTTTAAGGCTAAGTATGTCTTTTTCAATATGGCTGGCCTCCTCGAAGGCTTAAATTCAAATCTTTTAAAGAATCAGACACAGAATCAACATAAAAATCAATTCAAATCTTTTAAAGAATTAAATTCAACTATTAACAAGTATCTAATAGCTAACTGAAAGACAAACGAATCATTCAAATCGAGATTGTTATACTAATTTGAGATCAAAACAAAACCAAAATCAAATGACTACAGAGAAGCATATACTCTATTTCGTTTGTTGCCAAAAAGTCGGGTGAACAGAATCATAATCAAACAGTTATGAAATCGTTTTATATCAAACTGAAATCGATACAATTAAAACAAATCGCAGGCAATTGTTATACTACCTCATAGACAGGAGACACGATCGAATCCAAACAAGCTCATTTTCAAATTGACATAACTGTATTGCCATAACAAACGATCCATGCCATGAGCGAATTAAGTCACAACTGGCGCGTGACTGTTCATTAACGAAATCATAACAGGATCAATCAGTTGATAATATGATTCGTAAGAATTGTCCAATCGTTCATTATTGCAAATTGGGGCAGACAAAATTATTCACAAAATCATTTCTTGAATTCATTTTGAAACGACTATTACCCAAATTTCCTCATACGAATTTGACAGAAATAACATAGGTCGATCTGAGTTAACAAACTTGTTTGAAAATTAAAATTAACAGAGCTGCAATCAATTCTATTTTCGATATGAATACAACTCATAAAATCGATCATACTAACTGAAGATACACAACAATCCAGTCAAGCGAATCGAACAACTGGGGTTTAACATAGTCGTCGTGGATCAAAACCGTTCCATGATTCGGGCGTGAATATCATTTGCACAGGCTTAAATGAGAGTATTGTTTCCATAAAAACAAAGTCATTCTTTCCAAATCGGAAACAATCAGAGTTGTATTCCCGATTTAGAAAATTATATGACACAGCATATTAAAAGATCGTAACAACCAAACTCACGAAATCGTTTGACAATCATAGCATACAAACTAACCATAACGAAATCAAATCAAAACATGATCGTATTCTAAATCTAGCATGAAAACCTCTTGTTCAGATTAGATACCAAACAAATCCAATTGAAAGAAAATCAAATCCGATAAAAATCTATCAGTGGCTAAACTGGGAATGAGTAAATCGTGTATCCAAATCAAAACTTCATTTATTTTTAGCAAAGAGAAAACAATGTACAGGATGAATAACATTATGACAGAGCCATTTCAAAGGATAGACATAGCTATTCGAAAACCAAACTCACATCATTATATTAATTCGAGGAATTCACAAAACGAAAATGATATCAAAATTCATACCTGTATGATGAGCAGATAGCTTGATCATGACAATTTGGAGTTGACAACGGCTGTGGCTGATTCAACATTCTTGAAAATGATGGAACTAGTGGTTCTCTGCTTCCTATCATTTGATTGAAGTTTGTCTCTTTGGCTGGTCAATACTGCAACTTGATTTTCCAATGGTTGGATTTTCGATTGAAGTAGGGGAACGTTTATATAGTATCGTTCCAACCACAAATCACATTGGTCACAAGACAACTGTCTGGGCTTTAAAAGTGCAGGTGAGGGTTTGGTTACATTGTCGAGGGTTTCGTTAGGTAGTTTGATCCTAGGGTAGCTAGGATTATTCTTTAAGCAAGGGGGCAAATTAGAAATGAAATCATAAGGTGGCTCGGAGCACAGACCCTGTGAGTAAGGGTACTCACTATCTAGGAAGCGTTCTATGTAGTGTTCTATGTCAGAGTCCGAATCCTCACTAAGGACTATGGGCTTCTACTCAGCAGTGGGTTTAGTTTTATTCCTAGCCATTCTCAAAATAATCCGAGTGTTCTTTTTACCCTTGGCATCAACAGTAGGGTTTGCCTTGGCCTTTTTGCTCACAGGATTTTTTATAGCCTCGGCCTTCTCAGTTATAACATCTGGTAAGTCAATATCAGGGTCGACCGAAGGCTTAGGAGAGGGTAGTAGGACATGAAAGGGCACGAGTGGCCTGACCTTGGTTTTATTCACCACAGGCTTGTCAATCTGGACAAGGTCTGTATCATCAAAACAATTTCGAGCGATAAAAGCTCGCCAGCTATCACCATGGAGACTTAAGTGATGAACAATGATAAGTCTAATTAGTCCATGGTGGAACAGGCTACTGTCAGCCTTCTCCTGTTTAAACCTTTTTGACATTTTATATAGGCTACGCTGGAAGTAAAAGGGCATATTCAACGGGTATCCCATAAAATTCATTAACAAACGCAGGTGGTATAGAAAAAAGAGTCCATATTGACCCTCACAGGTCACGAATTGTTTAAATACAATCAAAAGGTCATGCCATCGTGGTTTAAGCATGGAAATGGGCATACCTCTGTCACAGGATGTGACCTTTCACGAGACGAACAGAAGTGGCCAAGGCACCTCTTCCACTTTCGAATTTTTGAACCAATGCTGGCCTGTGGCAGGTAACCCTGTAGTAGAACTAATAAACTCCTCATTGATTTCCAACTGAATGTCACCCACCTTGACTCTACATCCATCAAAATTCAGGGTGAACTGCTGTGCAACAAATGAATTAAAACCTTCGAATTGCTGTACAAAGGTGAGCCAACCGTTATCCTCCAAGTCTTTCTGGGCATTATCGAATAGTAGCAAGGCTTGGCTACCGTTCGACTCAATTCGCACCACCGGTGCCATGGAGCCGAGCACACGGTAAGTCTAGGGTTTGGATCATAGCACACATAGGATCAGAGTGCATGAAGGGTTACCCGAGCTAACAGAGGTGAAACGGGGATAAGTGATAGGCATAAATGACATCGTGCGAAGGTGGTGGAGCTTATTTCTGCCATGCATAATAGTTATTGCCAATGATACAACCATTAGCGCTTATAGCTATTCAACCCATTGTAGTATAGTTTAACAATCATGTCATTTGCTCGACCAATGAAACCAATGGTAAGTGTATAAAACAATGCGCGCAATTAAAGTTATGCCATAGTTTTAAACACCCAACATACAAATCAAAACCAATACCAATGTTTTGACTATGTGACATGCAATGTATCAATTCATATCAAGGGTTTAACCAATGTGCCAATGTGTTTTAAACTAGGTGTCATATCAAACGAAATATATCAAGGGTTTAATCATAACACCTATATATTTTATGAAAACAATGTGCAAAGTAATTTGATCAGATAACATGTAAATCCAACTGCCAATGCATCACAATTTAAGGAAACGAAAATACATAATCAGTCAAAGAATTCCCAATGAGTGCAAATCAAAAGGTCTTGCCAACTGTATAATGATAAATAAAAATTAAGCTCAATAGGCATATCAACAAGAAGGATAACGACAGTTCAATAATGATTTTAATGCGACTTCGAAAGACTAAGTTTTCACGCTTACAGTCATGAAAACAAAAACAAAGGTGAATGTGCAAATGTCGCAAAAATAAAAGTGTCGTTTATTTGAAAATTGCGACGAAAAATTGATGTTTGCAAAACATTGGTGTAGGCAGCTTATAAGACAGTGGAAAAATGTGAATTGGCTGCCAACATAATGGTAACAAGAATTATGATGCGAGGATTAAGTTATCGTGTTCTAGGAAACAAGGGGTGAGGCTTGAATCATCGCACGTGCTGTGAAAATAGTTGTCGCACATGGCACAAGTATGGTTGTGTGCATAATTGTCTTAATGCATTATTTCTGCATTTAGATTTGGTATCAGAGAAGATTTTTTTTCTGTGGCATGAATCATCTTGGGGTTAGGTATGTTACATCCCCTAATCCTCCCCCTCACCAGGATGGACATAAGAAGACAAAAACCCAAGCCACCCCCTTGATCTTCCACCCCTTGATGATGTGACTATGTCCCCAGAAGAGGAGGATGGAATGGATCATGACCCTGTAGACATGGAATTTGAAGGAATTGATCTGCATGGAATTGTGGACACATGTAGGAGAAAGGATATGAAATCAATCCCACCAAAGCACATTCAAAATTTTCATTGAGCTCTTTGTAAACAATGAAAACAAACAATAGGGTCCATCTCATCTCTAGGATCTAACCTAGCATTAAGAATCCAAACTAGCAACCTAAAGCCCAAGAAGAACCCTTAGGATGACACGCAATGAGGAAGGAAGACAAATGTGCAATTTCTACAAGAAATAGGAGATATTTTGGTCAATTCCATCCAAAATTATTTGATCATGGATTTGTTACAAACCTGTCCAAGTTTCCAATGATTATAATATCTTGGAACATTCAAGGGCTAAATGGTAAGAGAAAGCAAAGGCTCTTATAAAGAAAGGTATGTATGGAACCACCTAATATCATTTTGGTGCAGGAAATAAAGTGCTCGAGTTCATTTTTAGCTGATGTCCTTTCCAGAGTTTGGAGAAATGGCCTCTCCATGGTCTTGGATTCTGAAGGATCCATAGGGGGACTATCTTTTATGAGGAATCCAACCATATTTTTTATGGAAAAAAAAATTCCACTTCAAGAAACTTATCTTCTTGATTTAGAACGATAGGCTCAAAATACACACGCTTCATAACCAATTTATATGGACCGCAACAAATCAATGAAAAATATGACTTCATCCATTCATTGCAACATGCATCAGATTTAATTGAGAATTATTTTTGGATCCTGGAGGGAGACTTCAATATGATATCCTCCCTTGGGGAAAAAAGGGAGGAATATGAAGGCTAGACCTAGATAGTGATGCGTTCAACATATTTATTCAAAACCTAAATTTGAATGACATTAAGACCATCAATGGTTTGCACACTTGGAAAAACCAAAGAGAAGGGTCCCAACAAATTTCTTGTAGGATTGATAGATACTTAGTTTATGAATCTCTCATGCTCTATAGGCTTCAGATGGAGGCCAATATTCCTCTAGAAGTCTTCTTTGATCACTATCCCATCTATCTTAATTTGTATGTTCAAAGTGTTCCTCCTAAAATAACCTTTTTATTTGAAAAGTTTTGGATCTCCCATATGGACTTCTAAAAAAATATTCATAAATGGTGGGTATGAAACTGAAGTAATACATGGCTCATTGATGTATCACTTCCAACATTTCCTCAAAAACCTAATAGCTCAAATATTGGAACAAATAGGGTTTTGGAAACATCTTTAAAGCCTAACAACATATAGAAACAAATATGGAACATATCCAATAACAAATCATTCTTCATGGTTGATTGAAATATCTTGCTCAATAAGACAAGGATATCTCTTCCCAACCAGAGGAAAGTCAAAATCGAGAAGAAATTCTTTAGAGGAAGAAATCTTGGGTCTAATGGCTAAAGGAAGGGGAGCGCAACACCAAATTCTTCCACAGATAGATGATTCAAAGAAGACATTGAAATCACATTACATAGTTAACTTCAACACAAGGTAACAATCTCACCTCTCATTAGGATATGGAATAAGAGTCGATCACTTTTTTTCAATCCTTATTAACTAAGCCTCACCCTTTTCTCTCTACTGTCATCTAATCTATCACCTATCACATTCCTTGTTTGATATATATTGACCACAATGACATTCTCATGCAACATGTCTCCTTGGAGGAAGTTGAAACTATTTTCATGAATATGGCCCTAGGGAAGTCTCTAGGTCCTGATGGCTTCACCTCTGATTTCTTCCACCATTGTTGGCATGTAGTCGAGAAAAATTCATAGGCTCTTGTTGTTGAATATCAAAATATTTTTGGTGTCCTTCCTACACTAAATGCAACATTTATGACTTTGATCCCAAAAGAGGAGAAATCAACAGTCAATTGATCCTAGCAAATTTAGGCCTATTTCCCTTTGCAACATCATGTATAAAATTGTAACCAAGGTCATAGCCTTACGCCTCAAGTATCTCATTCCTATCTTGATTTCCTCAGAGAAATTAGGTTATGTGGAATGATGTCATATATTAGAAAACATTATCATTTCCCATGAAGTGGTTCACTCCTTAAAAACCACCAAATCACCAGGAAGGTTCTCTTATTATTTGAATTTGATCCTTCCTGGGTTAGTTGGATCATGGTTCTAATATCCTTGGCATTTTTTCCCCTTTTGATTAATGTATCTCCTTTGCCTCCTTTTCTCCCCTCATATGGAATTATCCAAAGAGGTGACCCTATTTCTTCTTTTATCTTCATCCTTATGGATAAAGGCCTCGGTGGTATCCTTAAAGTTGCTATGGATTATGACCCTGTAGACATGGAATTTGAAGGAATTGATCTGCATGGAATTGTAGACACATGTAGGAGGAAGGATATGAAATCAATCCCACCAAATCACATTTAAAATTTTCATTGAGCTCTTTGTAAAGACTGAAAAGAAACAATAGGGTCCATCTCATCTCTAAGATCTAACATAGCATTAGGAATCCAAACTAGCAACCTAAAGCCCAAGAAGAACCCTTTAGATGACAAACAATGAGGAAGGAAGACAAATGTGCAAATTATACAAGAAATAGGATATATTTTTTTCAATTCCATCCAAAATGATTTGATCATGGATTTGCTACAAACCTCTCCAAGTTTCCAATGAATATAATATCTTGGAACATTCAAGGACTAAATGGTAAGAGAAAGAAAAGGCTCTTATAAAACAAGGTATGTATGGAATCACCTAATATCGTTTTGGTGCAAGAAATAAAGTGCCCAAGTTCATTTTTAGCAGATGTCCTTTCCAAAGTTTGGAGAAATGGCCTCTCTATGGTCTTGGATTCTGAAGGATCCACAAGGGAGATGTCTATTAAAAAAAATTGCCACTTCGAGAACCTTATCTGCTCGATTTAGAATGATAGGCTCAAAATATGAACACTTCATCACCAATGTATATGGACCACAACAAATAAATTAAAAATATGACTTCATGCATTTATTGCAACATACATCATATTTAATTGAGAATTATTTTTGGATCTGCTATCACCATAACAATTTTCAGATCAGGATCCAAACTTCGGAAATTTAGTGAAATGTTATATCACTGTGGAAGCATGATAGTTTGGGGGACTGGGCTATATCCAACGACATATAGATAAATATAGCGGAGGCGCAAAGGGTATAACTCGGCAGACCGTCGATCTTGAAGAAGCCCGGATCAACGACTAAGGAACATATCGAGTAATGAAGTAGCGCGGAAGATAATTATTCGAAGGTGGGACGGGAAAACCATTATGGTTTCGTTCGTGGATGCATGGCAACACCAGAGGTACGTCGGGGAAAAAAGCGGTCTACTCAAAACCGTTTTTTCCAAACCCCTGATATCGGAAGTTGATGGTGTGATCACCTGCTTATTTGCATTAATTTTTCCCAATGCATCTTGTCCTTGTGTTATTTCTCCACTCAGATTTTCAAACTGTTTAACCGGCTCCGTCAAGCTCCCATCACCTAAATCCTTCACCCAATAGATCATCCAAAATAGTCATGTACTCCACAAGTCAAAAGTTGGCAAATATCCGAAGCCTATACCTAGCCTTAATTCTTATCTAAATCCCTTAGTTCCATCATTTCATTCATTTTTACCCTTATTTTCATATTCCCGTTGAAAATGAAAAATATTCCTTTTATTAAGAACCCTTATCCTATCCACAAAGTCATGAGTTAAGCCTCATATGCCCAAAGCCCTTCAAAAATAGAAAAAGGGGTTTTTTATTATTAATATAAATATTTTTATATTTATATTAAGATTTAATCCAATATTTAATTTAGAAAATAATGTCAAATCATGGGCACAAATCTCAAATTATAATTTGGAAAAGTCAAAGGTTGGATGGAGGGTGCACACGCATATCGGGGATTTAAGTAGCGAGGAGGTTAATTTTGTGAAGGTGGACCAGGAAATACTACCGTGGATTCTTTCGTGGACACGTGTTTTTACCTAAAGCACATCGAAGGAAAATAAGTTTGGATTAAAATCACTCCAACCAAAGCCCGATGTAATAAATGCAAACATTTATCATATGTTTTATGTGTGGCATTTTTCCAGGAGTACATTTCAATAATGATTATGGGATTTCCAATAAAAGAAATTCTTCCTCACGGTGAAATTCTTTTATAGAGGTAAAATTCAAGTTTTAAAAATTAAAGACATTAATGCTTATTTCCATGCAAAGGGTTTAAAAGGGAAGATGCACGTGAACAAAGACTTGGATAATTCTTTATCCAAATATTTAC
>JASDQU011249068.1:11253-23169 GCA_032191745.1 Picea mariana
GCTATCAACAATTAAATGCAACAGGGTCCCCTTCACCCACATCTGTGAATGGAAGAGGCACTCCCCCTCTTCAGGATCTACTGTTTCTTCTGGTTGAGTTGTTGTGGTCACAACAATAGAAGTGGGGTATGTGTCGATGATTTATTTGTTTTCAATATTTTCTGGATCAGATTCTGAATCAGGGTTCAACTCCTTGTCTTTGATTTCGATCACCAATGGATTTTTTGAGCAATATTCATCGGTGTTATGCCAGGGGATTTTGTGGAAGTCGCACCATTTCAAAGTGTCATTCTTCGTCTTTCCTTTACCCTTGTTTTCATGTGTCTTGGAATGGTTTTCGAGAGGCTATTGGTTAGGGTTGTATTCTTAGTCACCCGGTTCATGTTCGTGTTCGAATTTGGCGAACTTGAAGTTCGACAAAAAATCGACAGTCAAAATTTTGGGGATAAAATTCGGCATTAAGTTCGACAGACTACAAAATTTGAAAAATAAAAAAAATATATAATAAAATTCAATACTTTCATTATAACACATGATAAAAATCTAAAAACATGTTAATGAAAGTTATAAAACATAACATTAAAAAGTTTTACAAAAGTGAGCATGCAAAAAGAAAACTAGAACATGAACACAAGTTTCAGTGTTGATGTTCCCGTGGCCTACTTATTACATCAATAAGCTCTATGTCATCAAGAGTACTAGGGGYAGTAAAAACACTAGAAGCATGATCACCACTAAGTTTAAAACTAGCTCTATCACTCTCTCTCAATTCCAAGATCAAGAACTAAGAGAAGCTACAAAGGCGCTAATGTTGGAAAATATTTGAATTTTTGAGTGTTATGAATGGCCAAAACTCATATAAAAGTCAATGACAAATTACTTGACCAATAATCTGAAGTGTTTTATTCCTCTCGTATATATATATATATATATATATATATATATTCTCTCTCATTTTATATTCTTTATTTATAAAAAATAAATTAAAAATAATATACCTTTTAGAATTTAATATAATATTTTACAATTCAATATGACAGATATATAATGTTCTTACATGATACTGAATGCATGATATATAATGTTCTTACATGATACTGAAAGAAAGATAATATATAAAATTTAAATTTAGATAATTTAAAACTTTAATTTCCTAGTTAGGTTGTCGCTTTTCAACTAAATTCGGCATTAAATTCAGCTTGAAGTTCGACGAATTTCATCGAATAAATTCGGGATTGGATAAAACTTGGCGAATTTCGAATTTTATGCTTGAAAATCGCTGAACCTGGTGACTAAGGTTGTCTTTACCATGCTTTGGTTGTTGCGGATTTGCAGACCTAAAATCCCATTTATTATGGTGCCTAAATTTATGCTCGATTTTGACAACATATCGATAGGAAGCTCCCAGTGATGAGATGTTTAGGAAATCCATTTTGATTTGGATGTACCTATGCAGAGCCCCATAATATTTCAGAACCAGATGTTGATGAGAGTCTTTGATACCCATCTTGGTGCACAAGGTATGGAAAGTATTTGCGAACTCCGACACTAATTGGCTCTTCTTTTGCCGCAGTGTGGTCCATCTCATGTAGCAGTATTCATAGTTATCAACAGGGTAGTATTGTTCCTTGACCACATCCAAAAAAAATCCCAAGTGGGCTCGGCCCCATATATTCCAGATTCCTTTGTGGAACTTTTCTCCCAGTAAGCTTCCGACCAATGTTTGATGTGGGGGAGTGCCTTGAGGAGTGTGAAGGTGATCCTTTCCTTGTCAGAAAAATTGTGAACAGAGAAATAACATTCTAGAAGATTTAACCATTTTTCTAAGGCATCTGCATCTATCTGTCCTTCAAATACGGGAATGTCAAAATTAACTTGTACCTTGAAGGGAGAGGTTCCTCCAAAGTGGTCGCTTGATGAAGATGTGCATGTTGCTATCGGCAGGTGTTGAAGGATGTGTGAAAAATTCTCCATCATTTCGTCCCTCTGTCGCACGAGAGCTTGCTTAAGCAACAGGTTAATAGAATATTTTTCTACGCCATTTTTTTTTCTGCCGCCATAGAGGGATTCTTGGGTGTGCGAGAGCGATTGTCCTCAAGAGAGACAAGCTTGAGACACAACTTGCTATACTTGAACCTCGTTGGGGACATGCACTAAAAAATGATCAAGAGTAGCCTGCTCTAATACCACTAATCCAGATTGATTTCGGAAGGAAATGAAAGCATAGATATTACAATGAAATACTCATAAAAATTGCTAGAAGTAGAGAAATAAAACAATACATGATTTCTATTAATGAAAGAAATGTACAAAGACTGTAAAAATACAGAGTGCAAGACTCGCTAGAATGGTGGAAGCTTTATCTTTGAGAAGAGATGTGACGGCTACACTCATTCACAAGAAGATGATTACAATGAGGCTCTGAAGGCCTTTTTATGATAAGCATGAATTCCAAAACCCTATACATCCAAAAACCTAACTCTAGGAGATGAAGCACCAAAAGTCATGTGGGTCCTGTTGGGGTAAGTTAGTACATTAACTTCCCGGGGTTGTAAATTTTGCATACGATCTTTGTTTTAGGCATGTGATAGCCCATTGGAAAGGTATTTTCGAGAAATATGCGTTCTGCCATCAAATTTTGACTCTGTATATAGTTTGACTATTGAAATCCAATAAAACACTATTTAGAGCCCCAAAACAGATTTGAAAGTACATAAATATGTATTGACATGAAAAATTCCAAAATAATCCAGTTGGAATATGTGGCGACCACCAATATCCACTTGGATGTTGTGAAGGGATTCAAGACAACCCCGTAAGTGCATAACCCACATTTACAAAGAAATGTACCCATTACAGAGAAACGTGTTGAACTGAAAATTTGTCCAGATGAGCCAGTTGGAATTTGGAACAGGTGGGTGGCCACCAATATCCACCTGGATCAACTTTTGTCCGCCCGTCTATCTATGGATGGAATTTTGTAGACCTGTTAATATTAGTGTCCATATTTTCCCACAATGTAGTCCAGAAGGCACTGAGAAATATGGTGTCCTTGTCTAAGATGATTCTCCTTAGTTTCCAAAGTGCACCCAAACCTATTCAAAGAACAAGTTTGTCACTTCTTGTCCCTTGATGGTCTTTTTACAAGCCATGAGAATGCACATTTTGATGAACCTGTCAAAGTTCTCTCTGAGAAGGCTCCTTGCCATGTTCATTATAGTCTGATTTTTCCCCTTAGCCACTCCATTTTGTTGTGGAGTATACCTGGCTGTGGTTTGCATGATTATGCCTTGTGATTTGCAGAAATTTGCAAATTTTGTTGAACAATATTCTCCTCCTCCATCCGACCTAAGAATCTTCACATATTTCCCACTTTGTTTTTTAGCTTCAGCCTTGAACTCCTTGAACTTTGCAAAGGTTTCAGACTTGTGTCTAAGGAAATAGATCCATATTTTCTTGCTAAAATCATCAATAAATGTTAGAAAATAATAGCTACCACCTATTGACTTTGTTTGCATTGGTCCACATAGCTCAGTGTGAACCAAATCTAAGTGTTATTTGGCTTGAGTGGTGGAGTGTGGAAATCTAGTTCTCTTATGTTTTCCGAGAATGCAAGACTCACATGGGGGATTTTTCTCTTTGAAGATAGGTAGACCTTCGACCATTAAGTGATTCTATAGGAGGCTTAGACTCTGAAAGGGAATATGTCCAAATCTTACATGCCAAACCATAGTTTCATTGGGGGTGGATGCACTTTGTGTATACGATTGGGTCAGATTTGCAGTTCTAAGGGCCAGGGGAAACATTCTATTCCTAGTCATGTGGATTTCAGAAATCAATTTTCTGCTAGGAGGTTTGTCATATATCCTACATGATGCTCCTTCAAAAAGTACCTTATAGCCATTTTCAACTAGTTGTCCTACACTTAATAGATTGTGTTTCAGATATGGAACATAATAGACATCATGTATGTCTTTCTTTACATCTTGTTTAGTGAGGATAGGTACAATTCCTTTGCCTTGAACCTGGACTAAAGAGTCATCTCCAAGTGTAATATCAGATGAAATAGAAGAATCAATGCAATAAAGTAAATCTTTGTTACCTGTCATGTGATTCCTGCATCCACTGTCGAGTAACCAGAGGTCCTTGTGTTGTTCTTCAGTTTTGTGACATGAGAGAAACATCCCATCTGAGGTGTCTCCTTCATGATTTGAGACATGGGCTCTGCCTGAATGTTGATCTTCTTTCTTCTTCCTGCATTCAGATTCATAATGCCCATACTTTTTATAGTAAAAGCATTGTATGCTTGCTTTTTCATTGGATCTCCTCCCTCTGCCTCTTTGAGGTTGGAAATTCTGATTTTGATTTTGATGTGTGTGACCTTCACCTGAGTGATGGTTTCTTGGACTTTTCCCTCTTCCTCTGCCTCTGCCTATCCCTCTAATGAAGAAGAATTGAGTCTTGAAGGCATTGGCCATTAAATCATCTTCTAGATGTAGTGTGGTCTCATGTGACAACAAAGATCCCATGAGTTCATCTGTTGAAAAATTTGACAGATCCTTGGATTCAAGGATGGTTGTAACAACCATCTCAAATTTCTTTGGAAGACTTATGAGGAATTTCTCAATAATCCTTTGATCAGGGATGGATTCACCAGCCAACTTGATCTGGTTTACGATTCCCATGATTCTGGTCATAAATTGATCAACATTTTCAGACTCTGTCATTTTTAAGGTCTCAAAATGTGTCCTCAAGGTCTGTAGCTTGACGATTTTGACCTTGTCATTTCCTTGTTAGGATGTACTTAGGATGTCCCATGCCTATTTTGAGGTAACAACACCTGTTATTTTTGAGAAAATCAAGTCATCCACTGAGTTTTGAATCCATAACTTGGCCTTATTCTCTCTTTTCCTCTGTTCTGCCTGAGCAGTTCTTTCTTGATTGTTCCTGGTAGCTAGATATGATGGATCTAGTTCCACATAGCCATGATCCACTGGATCCCAACAATCATGTGCTTGTAATAAGGATCTCATTATGAGAGACCGAAATTCATAGTTCTTCCCAAAAATAATTGGCCCTTGTGTTGGTCCTAGATTGTTAGAGGTGGCCATTTTTGTAAAAAAAATATAGAACAGAAAACAAACTATTTGTACTTTTCGTGCTCTTTCTTAGGGATAAAAAATACCTCTGATATTTCTTTATGCAAACAAATAGATCTTCGAGGGTCCAAACACACCGACGAAGTTCAAGCTCTATCCCCTTTTAAAATTTTAATCTATAGGAAATTTCTTGTTTCTCGGTATCGATCTTGCTGGATCTGACTATCCGATTACAAGATCTTACAGAGTCAGAGATGTGAGACAAATTCTTTATCAATTGTAACCCTTTAATGGAAAAAACTAGGTGCTCTGGGGCTTCCTTTTTAACAATTTTTTTTTTAACGTTAAACCCTCATATGAACAAGGGTGAGAACCAAGTGCTACAAGATTCAAAGCCTTCCATCGGGTATAGATCCAATGGCCCTCAGAGCTCAACAAACCAACGACCAAGATCCTTTCCGAAACTTTATCCTTAAGAAGTTCTTGTCTGCTAACTTGCACAAACCTCCTTAGTGTTGAATCTCCGGAGTGACGAAGGCTTGATCTTAGTGGTCCACATGTTTTCTGAACGAGTGGTCAGGATCCACTTCGGTGCTTCGAGATATTTTACTCCTCTGCAACCCTTGCACGAAATTCGCTGAATACGCGAAGTCCCTTCTGTCTTCTCTACATGCGACTGAGAGCTATAACCTTGGCTTAATCCTTTGGGTTCTTATCTCACTTTGTAAGATCGACGATTGTGTTTAAAAGGACTGTGAAGATCGATGTCCATGAATGATTGAAGATCTTAAACTTGCTCGCGCTTTAATTTCCTTCCCGATCTTCGTAATGTGAAGATGCTCGTCCGTGGTGGGGTCGATTTCCACCATTGATATGTTGATCTACTGAGATCAAAGATCCTGTGGGATTGGGAAGCCTGAACCTGCACACTCTTTAATTTTCCTCCCAATCTATGCAATGGCTCTCTGTTGTCAATCTGCCTTGAATGAGATCTGACGATCATGACTTAACCTTTCCTTGATCCGATAAATATTGTTTCTCATATTCAAATCTAACGGTCGAGATATTTTTTTTCTCCTTTGCGCGCTCTTCATCCTATCTGGGCTTGATCTAATGGCCCAGATCTATTCATGCGATCGATCTAACGATTGTTGTAGCTTCTCCTCTGCTACTTCTGCATTTTCCTCCTGAAGAAAGAATTCCATGAATTCTTAAATGCTTCGAATTTGAATCTCCTTTTGCAGGGCTACCTATACACGCTGTTATGTCTCCATTGCTCCTTTTAGCGAATTGATCTCCAATATCTGTGAAGATTCTTACATGTCGCACTTTGATACCATGAGAAAACAAGAAACCATGCAAGAAACAAGAAACAAAGTAGATAGAACGAGAACAAGAATGTGCAAAGCGCAATTGTATTAGATGATAGGCTAAATATATAAAGGGAAAACAAAACAACCAAATCAAGAAGTCATAACCAAATCCTAACGATTGGTACAACTGGCAGTGTACAGTGACACACTGTTGAGGTTATAACTAACAATAATGATGATTATATATCTACAGAGGATTTTTCGCGAGTATGGGTGACTGAAGGGGCCACATTTGTCCCCGGTGGAGAAATAACTCCAACAATAGATCAAATGGTTGAGAAATAACCCCGACGATAGTCGTAAACTCTAGCCTCCATGAATGAGGAGAAAGTGTTGATTTCATTTCAGTCCAAGTTCAAGGGGTCCATGGTTCGAATCCTGTAGAGGTAGTCTTCTTTCGCAGCCTGGGTGTTGCCCATCGTTGTAAGAGTGATGAGAGAAAGGATGGAGGAGGAGGATGCAAAGAAAATTGTTAAGGAGCTTGTTGTAGATTTCATTGTGGATCTGGCAGGCCTAGTGAGATTCAAATCTAACATCATCGAAGACATGTGCACGATCGTGAAGCAGTTGAAAATCGAGCAGAGATAACTTGACATAATCCGCAAGGAAAACCATAAGAAAACATCAAGATAGCTCGGGACCAAGGTGATAAATGGAAAGCAAAGGTGCACAGAGGTACGTGCAATCTTAACACACTTGGAACAATAGCGTGATCATATTGTTGGCGAAGAGTAGCAAAACGTCATATATATTGTCTTTTTTTTCACCCATAAGAGATAAGTGCTTAAGTCTTGGTCAAGTTTTTGTGTATTTATCATTAAAATATCGTTATGAAAAAATAAAAATCAAATGAAGATTGAGTAGAGGTGAAGTTCCAAGGGTGGAGAAGTATGAGAGTTGTGGTGATAGAAGCATGTTGTGGAATAAGCATTTTAAATGCTTGTTGTACATGTATTATTATTGAGCATATAATTATTTAGCATATGAATTGTATAGGGTGCATGATCGGTTGTACCCAACACCCTAGTTTTTGGTTCCTGGTTAGAGTTTGATTTCTCTGGGTGCTTAGAAACACAAATAAAAATGTATCCCTCTTGTGCAAAGAAGGGATGTGACATCAAGTTGTGGAATAAACCACTGAAATAGGTACAAGGGTGGAATGTGTACTTGTACTCTATCTTGATGTGGAATAAGAGGAGTTGAATGTTTGATTGCGAGAGGAATGTGAGATGGTTTAATCTCAAAGTGTTGGGACCAAGATTGATGAACCATGTAGGTGAAGATAATTCCTATAGAACTGGTGGTTACAATGACCGATGACCCATGTAATCCTCTAGATGGGTTCTTTTTATATAGACGTCAATGATAAGCTTGTATACATGTACAAAAGAAGGCATGGTGGATGACAAGAAAGAAGACGAGCATGGCACAACGAGAGAATGGAAAAACGAGAGAATGTAGCAACTGATGGTGATGGTGTAGTCACCATGTGATCCGAATCGGATCCAACAAGAACAATTCATTATCGACACAAGACTCTAAGATGATAAACACATACAAAGTTTAGTCTATGGATGAAGAAGGAGATCGACTTACTGGCATGAAGGGCCCCATGCCATCATGATTGATGTCCAATTTCGTAAGTAATATATGTAAAGTTGGGAAGCATATTATTGTATTCATAATACCTTTTCCACATGGGATAAAATACAAACAAATAAAGAAATGAATGAGAGATGATGCCGAACCTTCTAGTTATCCTCCCAGTCGACTCAACATTCTATATCATGTATCCCCATAATGAGAAAAGGGTTCTTTGGATGTAAATGATATAGAGAGGCTTCCTAGATGTCACCGAGGAGCATAAAGACAAACCAGAGAGCCTATAACTTGTTCATTGATGAATAAATAATAGCCTGGTCAAAGCCAAAATAATGTTGGCTTTTCCGTTTGGGTTTCCAGGGTAAATTATGAGTTTTGTGTGTGCTAATCATGTTTAATTTTTTTTGTTTATGGATGAAATTGTCTGCACTATAAGTTAATGGTTTTCTGCGTATGTTTTATCAAATAATATTTATTTTCTGTTATTGTCTGAGCTCATTTCATATTAATATGGTTTTCATGTGTCAACAAACAGACTAACAACTCTTTAACCATAACCGTGTGTTGATTTTGGAGTTCGGAATCGATGACCATCCATCCCGAGATGTTGCTATTATTTGGGTGTTTCTAATTACGTTTTGGAGTCGTTGGAAATTTTTTTGACTTGTTGGGACATTTTCTCTTACGCATAAATCATACACGACATGTATATCAAAAGTCAAGGTTGGTTGGGCGTTCATTAGCCACCAGGGGACCATATACACATTTTTTCCAATTTGCATGTTATCAAATTCTCCCAAAATGTTTTTCCTCCGTCATTGAATGCCAGACTGACTTCAATACATTTTTCGTTGTCCGTGAATGCTCAAGTCAGCGTCCATATGATTTTTTTTGTCAGTGAAGGTCCAAATCGACTTCCCCATGTTTTTAGTTGCTATGGGTTGCCAAAAATCGCCTTGGGAGTTTTTCTGCATCGTGGGTTATTAAGAATAGTCTCCCAAACATTTTTGCACGCCACATGTGATCAAATTCACCTCTTGAACTTTCCTTTCAACTGTTGGTCAATAAATTCGACTTTCCTTGGAAGTTTTCCCTCCACGTTTGGGCGTCAAATCTGCCTCTTAGCTCTTTGTTTTTCCCATGTGTCAACCCAATTTGACTTGGCTTCCTCTTTGGTGGAGTTCCCTTCCTTAGTCGACCGACATTCATCCCTTGTTGACTTGCATTTCCTCTGACTCAACTTGGACTAATTCGACTTGAGTCATTTCGACTTGGTCGAATTGCATTGCCTTCGACTTGACTTGTCGCATCTTTCTGACTCCTCATTTGTTTTCGACTCGAATTCTCATTTGTTTCCAACTCGAATGGTGGCTTGATTGGTCAAGAATTTCCCATCATCCAAAGAGACAAGTTTATAATTGTTTAATAGATAATTCCATGTTGTTGAGACAGATAGGCTATAAGCCTCTCGTTTATGGATCAGATGATATCAGAGCAAAAGTTTGAATTCATTTAGTGAGACTTGTATGGTAAGAAACTGCAATAATTACAAAAGACGTTGTGATGTCCTCAAATTATTCAAAATTAAATTGTTTCAAGTTTTTATTCTCAAAACAAATTTCCATTTTTGGAAATTCAAATTTTGGATTCTGAAAGTATGCAATTATTATTATTTGACTGTTGGACAAAAGATTGACTTTCCATTTGTCCTCCTTTGATGGACACATGTATGAGACAATTTTTTTTAATAAATTAATGCCGGAGAACAGATGTAAAAACAAGGTTAAAAAATAACTTAATATGACTCTATGAGTGGGGAACAGGGTTGAGTTAACTCAGAGCTGATTTTTACAAGTGTCAGAAGTTGAGTTCTGTCACTAGAAGCCTGTGGAAATCATGGATTTATAAAGCTGCAAATTTCCCAAGGAGGGAAAAGAATGGAAAGTCATAGGCATGAGATATATACAACATATGTGGGAGGTAGGAAGATGCTTAGTATGTTGGGAAAGATAAATTGTTTATTGTTATGAGCACATCTGGTGTTAGGCAAAAAAAAATTTGAACTATTTAGAGAGATAATGGCTAAGGAGTGATGCTCAGTTCTCCCTTATGGAGTCATGGTTAGGCTAGGGGGTGATCAGGACAAGTAAAGCGTGGATGTTTTGTATCTACCATTGGTTGGAACATGGTTGTTCTATTTGTTTTCCCAGCATCGATTGTTCAGATATGTATCTTAACTATGTGCTTTCATTTCCTAAAGTGTTATATGGTTGATGGTATATATGTATATAAATGATAATATGTATAAGTTTGCCTCGTGGCCTTGATAGATTTTTGGATTGTCCACTATTTAAACTATCTGTTAATATTTCTTTTTCTGAGGTGTTATATATATATATATATATATATATATATATATATATATATATATGGGTGTGCCTCATGGACATAGTAGATTATTTGATTTTCCTACTGTTGAAATTACCGCACACAAACAAATTATTTCAGAAAAGAAAAAAGTTAAAAGCAACGCACATCAGATTGTATCGAAGCAAAATAAGTAAACAATGTAGTTTTACTTCTTTACATATAATTTAAACTACTGCAGTAAGGAATGACTCATGCGATCTTAATGGAGTACGACATAAACAAGTGATTTAAAAGTCCCAATATTTATATACATTAGTGAACAATGTGTTGAATTGGTGTTCATCACCTCCTTCGGGACTCGCGACATGGTCTAACAGCCTCCCGTGGATCCATTAACTCTGGCGGTGATGATTTTATCAATCACCCACGGGTTTTGGTCTAACGGTAGCCGTACTACCACTAAACTGGTATCAGAGCGAAAGGTTACGGGTTCGAGTCCGCTCGATTGGTGTCGAGTATCTCAGTTGGTGCTGAGGGGGAGATTGTTCAATTGGTGTTCATCACCTCCTTTGGGACTCGCGACATGGTCTAACAGCCTCCCGTGGATCCATTAACTCTGGTGGTGATGAGTTTATCAATCACCCACGGGTGTTGGTCTAACGGCAGCCGTAATTGTTGGAAAATGTTTAACAGATAGCGTATGCTTGTCATTGATGGCAAGTACAACAGTGAAGATGGAAGGATCAGAATGTGCATTGATGGTCAAACAGGAACAACGTAGGCTCATGAGGAATTAGTGCAGAGTCGAAATTCTTCCAAGTAAGAAGGATGTGTAAACTTGGAGGAGAAGCGTCGCTGATCATTGGATCCCATCCAAAATTCCCGATAGCATGAGGGTCGTCATATCTGAATAAAAACAAGAAGAGCGCGCGCTGAAGAGAAGGATAGATCTCAGGCGTTAGATCTGAGCGAACTCGGAAGCTCGTGAGTGGAAGAGCCGAGGATTTGGTGTTGAAGGTCGCGAGGCGCGAGGTCGCGAAGCAGCGAAGTGGCGAGAAGATCAGGACCGTCCATCTGGGAAGGACGCGTGGCAGAGATCGGAGAGATCTCGCGAACTCGGGGGTTCGTAGGATAAAGGCCCAAGTATTGGGTGTTCAAAGTCACGAGGCGCGAGGACGCGAGGCGGCGAAGTGGCGAGAGATTTATAGTCGTCCATCTGGGGGGACAGGTGGCAAGAGATCGAGAGATCTCGCGAACTCAGGAGTTCGCAGGTTGAGAGTGAAAACATTGGGTACTCCAATTCGCGACGTCGCGAGGTAGCGAGAGAAGGACAGCTGTCGGATCCGGATCACAGGGGGACCGTTGGATCTGCGTGGGGGATCACACGTGGTGAGAGATCGTCATCTCGCTGACTGGAAAGTCAAAGGAACAACGAGATGCGAGATCACATTTTAATTAAGGACCGTTGGATC
>JASDQU011249069.1:5910-17550 GCA_032191745.1 Picea mariana
CGAGAGAGGAGGATAGTAGGGATACATATTTATATTACATTTTCTTTTACCCATCTTGAAAGTTTTATTGAGAGAAAGAATCAGTTACTTGGGCTTCTTGGGGAAAATTCCACATGGTTCTTGATTACAAGAAAATATATAAACCCATTGTTGGTGCAATTATTTGCATAATATAGTACCAAACATAAATTATCAACCGAGATTCATAATCAGTATATTTGATGCACTATATGTGTCGATAATAGATAGGTTCCTGTGTCTGATGAGTATATCTTAAATAAGAAACATTCAATAACAAAATGCTATGTTTTCAAAGATAACACTCTTCACACAATTCATAAATTAGAAAGCAAAACTTACAATCATGCACTCAAAAGATTTTGCTCAGATAATGCCTTGTCCATTTACAAGCTCATGAAGTGGAAATATGGACTTTGAATCTATTATTTGTAGCTAATATCCTTAACAAAAACTAACATGCAAATCTGGGCACACTTCAACAATACCACTCCAAACTTAGAAGAGAAAATTGATAACAAAACTTCTCAAGCAAAAAGTGAATCGAAAGGTTCTTTCTTAGGTGACAAATTTATTCATTAGAGGCTCATGAAATGAAGAGATGAAATTAAGATATTGTTCCTTGTAGCATTTGAAACAACAATCAACAATCCACTTTATCCACTCTTAGAAAGAAATCAATCATAATCCTATCAATGCCAATCAAATCAGTATAGTACAGAAAAGAGTCAATATAATTGAGAGGCTTCATTAAATGGTGCATGAAGGTGAGAGATGAAGTCTGATCTCATTTCCTGTAACAATTCACTTCAAACTTGCAAGAAATTCTTATCTAATTATGCACACATTTCAAAATCAATTGATGCATCCCAAACATAAATTTAATACAATCTTACAATCTTGGAATTCTAGAAATTACTTCATTTCTACACAGGAAACATAATTTTTAATGATATGTTCCATTTAATTTCTTATGTAATGCGAATGATGGACTCCCAACTATTCCTGTACTACCACACTTTGCAATCAATTCTAACAGTGAAATAAAAAATGAAATCAAAACAACAAGTATATGAGATAGAAATCTATGCTAATAATTTACAATGAGCTTACCAAGATGGATCGGTGGGCCCTTGCCGATGCCAACATGGAATCTTTTATATCAGAATATGATAAATGCTAAGAGACACACAGGATCCTTGAATTCAAACTTCCATTGATCTTCAACAAATAAATTTACAAAAAGAGTTGGTTCAAAAATCCAATTTGCAACATACTAATTCCTCTTTCTTCAAGAACCAATCTTACATCATAATAATAATTCCTTCTCTACTCAGACCTATGAGGTCTTATTTATACATAAAATCCATGGAGGAATGGATGAAACTGAATCCCCAAGATAAGAAAACAATTTTTACAATTTTAGGATAAATCTCAAAAAATCTGTGTTTTTTAACAATTTGGGCAGATTCAAGTTAGTCCCCCACCCATATCTCCCAAACCAATTCTAATTTTGAAAAACTTCCCACAATTTACTCGATTTGTCATATTCTAGACAAAAGCCATGTAGTATAATTTCTAGATCTGATACCATATGCAAGGAAATCGAGGTGCAAGTTGGCAGTTTGAGTTTTTTTTATAATTTTGGCAGAATCATTCTCCCTGAGTTGGAGATCCACACGTGCGATATTGGTGAATTATGACTCATGTTTCTACATGAAAACATCATTTTGGACAAACCCCATGTACCCAATTTTCCTCTAGAAGCTTTCCAACATTTTGAATTATTTCTAGTACCAATTAGCACAGGATGGTACCGGAATAGGTGGAGCCTTGGTATCGGAATAGACTGGGTACCAGATCATGCTTCTTAACAGTCAAAGTGATTAGGATCATACATAATCAAGCATTTAATCGAATTAACTAACAAAACTAAACAAATCATTCTTTAATCATAAGTTACCTCTTATGCATGTGAACAAGGTCATCAAGTGTATTTATGGAGGAAACAGTCAATTAGATACACATGGCATAGGTATAGTAGGCTCAGATAGAGGGTAATATAGGGATTTATAAGTGTCAAAAATGAGGCTCAACACCCATATTTGGATGGTTTGGGGGTTCTTATTCTTCCTCATGATTTATTCCTTGTTGTTGATCTAGAAATTCATACTCTTTCTAGTTCTTGGGGAGAACAAGAGAACTAGTTGTTGAAGAAGGAATCCATTATTGATGGTTTTATAAAGTTGTTGGTGTATTCCATCCATAGAATACTTCATGTATGCTTGAGAGAAATTGACATGAATCATAATTAATCACAGTTGTGAGTCCTGAGAGTCCCATCATGGATATTATTTTCCATAAGCACTGGAGCCCTAGAGGAAGATGGAAATCCTAAGAGACTGCATGTCAGAGAAGGGGTTCCATGCTCTTGGGTGACACAGGATGGAGAGAAGAGAGATGGTGTACTATGGATTTTTGTGTGTGTGTTGAGAAAGCTATAAGAGCTTAAGTGCTAACTGGTTTGGGAAGTAGACTGTATCACTAGAACCAATCCTTGTGGATTCATAGTTGTGGTTTAGGGGTGACTTGTTGTTGGGACTTGGAAAAACAATGTCTATGGTTGGGTGGAACATCCTTGGTCTACAACTAGTTGGTGGCTTTATATTTAATATAAGTATTTTCTCTGTTATATTGTTTCTTTGTTTATATCTGTAATTCCTCTATGTAATGATCATCATTTCTAAGATTTTCATATCTAATATATTTGCTTGTTAGATATGGTTGTGCATGGCATGATAAATCATTTTTAAGGTTTCAGATTGATTCTTGCTAAAGGCATGTTCTGCTACCTTATCTCCTGCATGTGTTCTTGAATTAATTTTTATTATCAGAGATTGACCACAAGACTTGAGATGATTCTTGTCATTTTCATGATCCAGCTTGTTGGTGGATGGGAACGATGTAGTGTGGTTTCAGATGGTTCTTGAAGAGAATTCTTGGAGTAACATGGCCTGGCATGGTGGATGGGTATGTTACATGGTTAGACACTCGTTTGGTTCCTCAATCATTATTACTCATTCTTCATTCATTCTTTTTCATTCTTTCTCTGGGTTTGGGAATGGGAAGGAATTACTGGGGAAAAGAGCTATTTACTATTGGTTGTAATTAACTATTCATTATTCCAAAAAGGAATGGATGTTTGTGTGCATGAGAACAATGGGAGTTGTAAAAGAACCATCCATATCTAGGAATACTTGGAGTTTTCAACATTGATATTTCCTAACCAATAGAACTAGATCCCTAGAAAAGAAGTGGAACAACCTGAGGTACTGCATTGCAGAGAAAGTCGTTCATTTATTTGGGTTGTGCAGGATGAAGGGGAAGAGATATGGTAAACTAGAATTGTTGTGTGGTTGGAAAAACCATGATAGCTTGTTAGCTAATTGTTGTTTGTTTTAGAGTCATCCTAAGACTTTTCCATGTGGATTCATAGCCCTGACTCAGGGGTGAACTACTGTTGAGAGATAGAACAAAAATGTTTATGGTTGGGTGGAACATCTGACGTCTATAGTCAGTTGGAGAATGGTTTATTTAAAGATAATTTATCTCTATGTGCTCTTTCATTTTATGTTATGAAGTGTGTTAATTATCTATGATATGTGTTATAATGTGTTGGTTGATGTTAATGTTGTGCATGGCATGTTATTCTTTTATTTTATAATTTGGCATGATTCTTGATTATTTCATGTGTTGTTATCATGGTTCTTCAATTTTACAGTTGGTATCATAACTCATAATTTTCCTAAGAAGGTGAATTTTTAGGTACCCGAGTAGGGGGTACATCATAGATTGGTACCTGAGAAAATTATTTTGGGTTTGCTAGTGATCGGGTAGGTGATAGTTTGGTATCAGAGAAACAATTTCCATTTTCCTAATACTAGATACATGACAACCAAGCATCGTTGTTGTTGGATAGGTGTTTTGGATAATTTTGGTTGAGTTTTGGGATATGCAACATAATAAGTCAAAGAATAAAAGACAGTTAGAATATGTACTAGAGCGTTCATTGGGAGCGGAATTTAAGGATTCAAAGCATACGATAGGAGTGGACGCGACAAAGATGCACATATAATGATGAAATTTATTATAGACTATTGGGTTTTGGGGGCATTTTGTGCACATTGTAAAAGTCTTATCCCTATTTTGATGTATACAAATGTAACATATTGGGGTATATAAGATGTTCGACATATGAAAAGTTCTTAGTGATTTTTGAGTGAGTGTTTTTGGTATGAAGTTATTTGGAGTTAGTCAAGTTTTAGAAGATGTTTTGAGGTATGACTGAGGAGTAAGGCTAGCACTGCAATATAATGGATATGAAGGTTTGATTAATGGTTAATATTGCATCTTTTTGTAATCGCAATGCGCAACTATAAGAATATTATAAATGACAAATATAATAAGCCAACCAATGTGGACATAGCCCATATTTGGGTGAACCACGTTAAAACGTATGTCTTGATGTGATGCTATGTGTGTGATATGGATAACATAGATCTGTTGAATGTTGAGTAGAATGTTTATGTTATTGATACTGCATAGTGATGAAATCTTAGTAATCTAAAGTGTTATTCATACATGTTGTTATAATGTCTCCCACTAAAATAACTAGTAAATGAATGAATATCAAGTAAAGTGATTTCGCACTCATGGTATGTTGCATCATAAGTAATTGTTAAATGATGAAACAATGCACACAGTAAAGACAATGTTGAATTCCTCACTTCCCCTTATCACTACAGAACCTTGGTTCCTGCAACCCCTCTATATGCCCCAAGTGAGGCTTCACTTTCTTTGCAGGTGATGTCGAAAGGGTCGATGTATAAGGGTTTTATTGGTATATCGATGATTAACCTTGAATCTTCCCACTCCACACCAAAAAATGGTTAACATAACCATTTTTTGGTGTGAAGTGGACAGACCCAGTGTTAATAATCCATATACCAACAAAACCATTAAACACCGACTCTTTCAACATCACTAGCAGAGCAAGTGAAGTCTCACCAGAGGCATCTAGAGGGGTTGTAGGAACCAAGGTTCTGCGTTGATAAGGGGAAGTGAGGAATTCAACATTTATTTACTGTGTCTGTTGTTTCATCATTTAATAGTTGTTTATCATGCAACATACTATTAGTGTGACATTAATTTAATTGATATTCATTCATTTACAAGTTACTTCAGTGGGAGACATTATAACAACATGTATGAATAACACTTTATTTTACTAAGATTTCATCACTACGAAATATAAATAATGCTTTCCTGATGATGGACCACACTAGTTTGGTCTGAAACGTCGAAAATAAAAAAACCTATGTGATGAATCCGAACAAACTCTTTGATCATAAACATTCTACTCAACATTTAAGAGATCTATTCTATACATACCACATACATAACATCACATCAAAACATAAGTTTTAACATCATTCACCCCAATCTGGGCTACATCCAAAATGACTAGCTTATTATATTAGTCATTTATAATATTCTTATAGTTGCACATTGTGCTTACAAAAATATGCAATAGTAACCATTACTCAAACCTACCTAGCCATTCAACTACACTGTGAGCCTCACTCCTAAGTCATACCTAAAATTGTCTACCAAAAACTGACTAAATCCAAATAAATTTTCTCCAAAAACACTCACTCAAAAAGCACTAAGAACTTTCTATACATCAAACCCCTTATCTACCACAACTCTTTACATATTTTTACATCAAAATAGGGTTAATATTGTTACAATGTGGACAAAATTTCCCAAAAACCCAATGGTCTATAACAATTTTCAGCCTTTTTCATACCACTCTATCATGTTTCCTCCTATAGCATGCTTTGGATCCTTAAATTATGCTCATGTTGCATGCTCTAGTCCATATTATAACTACCTTTTATAATTTGAATTATTATGGAAAATATCCAAAAACTCAACCAAAATTATCCAAAATGCCTATCCAACAGTTGAACTCAAAGGTGAGTGGGGAGGGTGAACTAGTTAAGAAGTAAGTCCAAGGATACCTCCCAATACAAGTGGGAGGTGTTGTAGGTGTCTAGATCACTGGGGAGATAATGAGCCCCTTATGTTTCTAGATGATAAAATGCATGTGTGATTGGTAAGTTAAAGACAAATAACTAGTGCTTATCAAATAAATATGGTTTAATTTAACCAAAAACAAAGATGAATGCAGTAAGTGTCAATGGATACAACATGCATATATCATATTAATTAAATTTTTTTGGTAGGATGGGAATTTTTCCACGTGGAAGTGAAATAATTAAATTCATGTTTCCTAAATACCTATCATCCTTCCTCCCAAAAAGTGATTGGGCCTTCCAATATATTTCAAAAGTGGGGCATGAAACCACCAGAAGAAAGTCTAGTGAAGGTCTGAAAATATTAGTTATAATGGGGGGTAATGGTTGCATTTCCTAGAGGAAATGGTGATATTTTCCAATAGTTGTTCAAAATATTACCTAGGTGTAGTTGCAGCTAAAAACTGCCACCTCTGTATAGATCCTATTTTTTGACCACTAGGTTACATCCTTCAAGTGTAGCATCCTTCAAGTGTAGGCAAGAGACTCTTATCCTAAAAATAAATTAGTGACTAAGAAACCTCACAAGAGTTGGGTGGATTAATAAGTCTCACAGGAACAATCATACCTAAGCCTTTGCCTCTTCACGAGTATCTCCCTACCTTGGTGTAGAACACTTTAGATGAAGGATTTTAAGTAGCCTAGAAATTCAACTACTATGTTTCCAGTTAAAGGTGATAACAAAGAGATATAGGGTCCCATGTGTGTAGGAACCTAGGGGTGACAGATGCTTTGGGCCCTGATGGGTTCTTAAATTTAATTCTTTCTTCCACCTTATTTCACTATTATGTCATCACATTTAACCATAAACCATTACATTTACTTTAAAATGTTGGTCTTTTATTTAAATCCTTTGATTAAAAGTAATAAAATTAAATTATGTGAATTTGTTATTAATTTGTTATTCTTAGTGTATTTTATATGGTTTTATTAATGATAAACTAAATCCTGATATTGTGGGATATAGTTGTTTCTAGGAAGTGAACTTCGAGCTCAATTTGTGGGGAAATTAAGCTGAATAAGAAAAATATGGCACATGGGTTTTCTAACTAATATGCCTAATTAGGTCTCGTGCAACATGTTTCCTAAAATTATAGATGGATTGAGAGTATGTTGTGATTCTATAACAGTGTGAAAACCCCAAATTTTCTGGTAGCCCGAATTTTCAGTAGACCGATCTGGATCTTCATCCAGACCTCCATCTGACCCTTATTACAGAACTCGAAGCACAACATGGTTAGCCATTGAAATATCTGTGGGAATTTTCAGGCGAATTCAAAACATGGGTGTTTTACCCATTATCACCCTCTTGTTATGGATCCTATTTCATTTCAGTTTAGACAGATAAACCAACTCGCAGATTCATGGTCATGGATGCTCTGGTTGTTGTAAATGAAGATTCTTGTAATTTAATAATATTGTTGTTATATTAACAATTTACTATTCTGAGGAGCGTCAACCTTTCCAGTGGTCGACCTCTCCACTGTAATGAAGCTATATATATCCATGAAGATACATAACACAGGAGGAGAAATTAACGATTATATTATAACTATTATATTGAATTCGCTTTGTAACTCAATTCTGGTGTTAATACAAGTGAGGTGCTGAGATTGCGATTGTCTATTGAGATGGAGTAGTACCACGACTACCTGGGGGGGGCACCTGTGGTTTGTGTGTTTTGTTTAATTGTTTTATATTCATATTTTCACATCTAACTCTCTTGTGTAGGTTGCTTGTTTAATTGTGTTTCCTTGTCTAACTTGCATATTATTTGTAATTTTCCAGATTTGGACATCTAACTGTATATTTCTTGATATATAACTATTTAAGCATGTCATCTACTTAGATTGTGTTTCATTGACATATATATGCTCTTGCTCATCTCACCATTCAGATATACACATATATTTCTCTTCTCATTCACATAAGTTGTATTTTACTTTGCAGATTGGTCATCTAGACAATGTATATAATAGTCTTTTATGACTCCTTAAGTTATGGTTTAAAATTAATCCCTRCAGGGTTGCATAGATTATTATCTCTATGTTAGAATATTTTCAGTCTTAGTGTGATAGGAAAGTTGCTAATTTTGAATCTCTTTTGAATAATTTTTATAGATTATATTAATTACAAGAATATGTATTTAATCAATTGATATTTCTTTAATGGTGAGGTTTTCCTTAGATTGTTGTATATCTACTTTACACATCTCTATAGAAGTCAATATTTCATGCATTTGAATTATCAGTAGTGCTAAGATTCCATTGTGACATTGTCTGCCATTGTAAATGATAGGAATGATCATTTGAATAAGATATATAGATGATGTTGCTTACTTTCAGTCAGTAAGATTAGTGTAATGATGTGGTTTATTTTCTGTAGAATAGAAGTAACTACGAGTTCTTGATTTAATCTTGAAAAAATTCTTTAAGAATAGAGTTCACTTCAAAGGATTGATTTTAAGGAAATATAGCTTATTTATGTTCAAGGACTGCTTACTTAGAGTAATGAGTTCACTATTCATAGTCATAGACTGCTCTGTACATTTAAATATATCCTTGCACTAGTTTTCTTGCATTCTAACTTTTCCAATAGCTTTAAATCACCAACGAAAAGATTAATCACCTGATTCATGAGATATGGTTACACCATGTCGGGTTTCTTCCTTAGGTGACGAATTGTTCTAGTTTTTTTAATCTCTTTAATATTTGAGTGTGTCATCGGCATTAGATTATACTGCTAGATTAGAGCTCTATACCTACACATATAGTTCTATCACCTTGAAGCTTACAAGCCTCAGGTTGAGAATTTAATGTCGAAATAGATACTATATATTTCACTCGCATTTTTTGCGTTGTTTCCGGGGAGGTGCTAAATGGATTAGAGCTTAGGTAGGTTTTATTTAATTATAGAACAAGGCAGAGGAGAAAATTTAAGACGAAAGGTAAGAACCTGCACATCCATTTTAATGGGTTGCTCCAAGTCCTTGTTGTTCCCTTTATGAAAGAGGGTTTACTTTTTCTACAATTTTATTTACTTTTCTTAGTGTGTTTAGTTTCCTACAATTTACTTTCCCACAAGCGTTCTTTCTTTCCTACAATTGTGGTTTTTTTTCGAAGAGATAACTATTGTGAACAAATAACGTGGTGAAAATGAGGTCTAAAGTAGCATGAGGAGTTCAAGTTTGCTATAAGTAGTTTTCTTTAAGTTTTGCAATTAATTTGTTTTCATTTTTTATTCAATAGCATTAAATTTCAATTATTATTTCATTGGGTGTTGTAAGAAACCTGGATACTCACCCATGTGTGAGACAAGACTCATCAACTGACAAAATGAATGCAAAGATGATAATCTTGGAAGAACTTTCTCAAATCCTAGTAGAAACCACGATTTATTCTTTTTTAGGAAGAACATATTTTGGCAGTAACCAAAAGTTTATCTACCTCTCTGGAAATATTAGAAGAATCAAGGTCCTATGAGCTACAAAATGATTTTCCTTGCCAAACTGTGAAGGAAGATGAAAAATTATGGACTACATCCGGTGGAGAGGGATCACTAAGACCGGATATTGAGGAGTTCTCAACATCCAAAAATCCTTTATGTACTTCAGAAATCAGTCATCCAGAAGAAGAGGATCTGCATGAAATGATGAAGGAGAGAATAGAAATTATTGTTGATGAACATCAAGATTACACTGAAATTTGGTTTCAAGAGGTCATGAGGCCACAATACTATTCTCTTCTTCAACACTTTCTGATGCCAAAACAAGTAGGTTGGTTGGTTCTTCATATCCAAGTAATAAATGTGGTAAATTTTTCATACGTGGATATGGGTATGTTTCTTATCTTGCTTCGCACATGGTTACATTGGAAAAGTTCTTACACTTGAATAAAGAGTTTTCTTTATTTTTAGGTAGAGTAGGATAATAAATAAAAGTTGCATCATGTTAGTATCAAGTTAATGAAACATCTATGTGTGTTTTATTTTTCAATAAAGGAACTAAGATGAAGGTACTATTGATAGTTTAATACTAGAAACCAAAACAATTATGGTTCTTTATTTCCCTTATTACATGCATATTTCAGACCATCAATAATAATAGTAGCCTAAATTACAATATTTAAAGCACCATAGGGACTTAATGAAACCTTAAGGTCTTCATAATAATACCCCTAGGTAACTTGTACATCCCAAGACTCATACCAAAGCTAGTACTCAAGCATCTTTACCAAATAGTAGCAGGAGAGTGAATGCAACATCTACTTATGAGGGAACACTATTGTAATCTTATATGGAGAAGATAGACTTAGGGACTAGAGAAACCTTTAAGTCATTCTCTTATGGCCTCATCCACTACACATTAAGTAAGTTTGACAATGATATGTCTTTGGATTAATATAAATGCATAAGTCTATTTTTCATGTGAACAATATTTTACGGGAAATTTATAGAGTGTCCTCCAACCCATATACCATCCCATTCCATAAAAAGTTTTTTAGAGTTGCATCCCCATCTCATTTTGAAAGAAATACATACATAAAAATATTAAGAGTGGTGGTACAGGCTGTAATATGGGTGTAAGAGGCTAACCCATTGGGATATTGAACATGTCTATTGGTAGTGGGTACTGGCTTGTGGTATGGCTAGGCAAGACCATCGGGGTATTGAACAAGCTCACTAGAAATGGGGCATTCTTCCTTGAAGAGGATATTTCTTACATATCAAAGTTACCCCATCAAGGTGTTGAACAAGCTTGTTGGAAATGGGTTTTGACATTGATGTCTTTAACTATGCCTAATATATATTTCTTCATATGAATGATATACTTGTGTAAATACTTAAGAAGAAGCATGCATGGTTTAACAAAAGGGATAAATAAATCTCATCTAATTGCCTTTTGAGAATGTACGTAAGATGATCCTAAGACCCTGTCATTTAATTCATACTATATCTAGGATGTCATTATCCTAGAAGTGGGACCCATAAGTGTAGAAGTTTAATGAACTCAAAAGAAAACTTGATCAATATTACATGAATGGCAGTAAGACTTTAAAAATGAGACATGGATGACTGGTTTTATACAAGTTTCCATGTGTTAAATACCATTTATAACCTCATGTTTTCATGTTTAAGAAAAAAATCCCCTATCATAACTTGTATCGTCCTTGTAAGCATACACTGTTACTAGTTGATGAAATTGTATGTATGGGCTATTTTAATTCCAAAAATTATAATTGTTTTGTTATTCTCATGCCATAGCATTAATGCTTATTTTTCTAAGTTCTAGTTTCTTTAGTATAATAATGTTGGATTCCTTCTGCTAAATATTGCCTACATTTGTTGTTGAAAATACAGAGTTGTTGAAATGAATAAAAGGTCAATTCCAATTTATTCATGGCACGAGGATGTGCCATATCTTCGGTCTGGGGGCATGATGGGTTCTTAAATTTGATTCTTTCTT
>JASDQU011249070.1:0-25421 GCA_032191745.1 Picea mariana
CAAGGTTTTAACCAACAATACTTTTGCCTCCAAAGACCTATATTACTATGCCATTGGCCAGAAAGAAATCAAGCCCTATACTTCCCTGGCAGTGACTATGATTATTCTCATTACAAAACGTTGTGGTGGGATTTCATATAGCAAGAAGACTTCTTGACACTTGTCAAATTTGGAAATGTTAACACTGCCACAACAGGAAGACCTCCAAGCTGGCTTGCAGATTGGTGGAAAGATTTTGGTCTCAATAAAAGTACAGTAGACCCAACAATTTTGTCTTCTATATGCAACCTTTTATCTCCTTTGCAATATGTCTAAATTCTTTTTCAGAATGGGCCAAATGATGGGGAAATTTTGTGTCATTTCATCTTCAACCATCTTCAATGGGTAACCAAGGCTAAAACCAGTGAACAAATGATAAATGACCAACCTTTTATCATTCGAAAAATCTACAGCAAAATGTGGGACACTATCAATTATGAAGAAAGATTCGATACTCACATTGAGAATGACTAAGTCTTGCCTATTCATGTCTTACTGGTCGATAGTGGCATAAGTCGGTTTTCGTGGATTTCCGTCATAAATATCCACTTTGTAATGTTTCAAATAAAAGTATCTTAGAAACCTAGAGCACTTCTCTAGATTTTGGCATGGTTTAACCCGCATTTCTAAGATTCCTTAGATACGTGGAAAGTAGATTTTAAATTTGGTCAGAAGGTTCTTGCATGATTGCTCCGCCAAATCTTAAAAGTAGATCTGATTCTAAGAGAATAGTAAAATGTCTTATCTAAGAAATGATTCTCTTCTCCGAAATTTTGTATATAAGGAGATGAGAGGTTCATTTGAAAGGGAATCGATCTGAGTCTGTAAGTCCGAGTCTTCTAAGCTCCCTCTCTTCAAGCTTTGCGTCTTTCATATAGGTTGCTTTGGTAAGCCTATGTGATTCTGGCTCGGCCAACACGAACCTAAAGTGGTAGAAGAATTTAGTTTCTGTTTGTCTGTGTGTCTATTGTGAGAAAAGAGCAATCTGTTCTCAAAGTCTATATATCTAGCCACTCTGCCTCTTTTAATATAAATCAGCTTTTGCATTTTATCTTTGAAAATTGTCTATTATCTTGTCTTTGTTTTATGCTCTATCTATTTGCCTACTATTTCGATTGTCGGGAGTTCACTGGAGAGATTTACGAAAGTTCACTGAGGAGATTACTGGAAGTTCACTTAGGTCTTGAATAGCGTCTGTGGTAAGTCCCGCTAGGCAGGTGGCCGCTAAGGGAAATTAGGCGTTGGACTGTTTGAAGGTTCATGCTAGGATTTTTCTTGGGTTCACATAGGAGGTTTTCTAAGTTCATGCTGAGATCACAAAAGGAAGCAGTCGGCAAAGGAAGAAGTCTGAGACAATTTTTATTCAAGCTTCATTCTCTGTCAGAGGAAGCCTCTGAGTTACAAATCGTATCAGAGCCAACCACATTTTCAACTGGGTATGATAACAAACTTCTCACTCTGTTATTTGTTTTATTTGCTATAAGAATTAATCTCAAAAGTCGTATCAAGAGTCTCGGGCCTTTGAAAGACAAGGTTTCCACTCTTGCGACTTTTTAAAAGCCATATTAGAAGTCTTGAGCCTTTGAAAGACAAGGTTTCCACTTCTGGGACTTTCCAAGTTTTAACTAGTTATTGCCTAAGCAGTCGGCCAGGAGCTTATTCGACATTCTTTCACTCTGGTGCAAAGAACTAGAATTAAGCACCTTGCTTTTCCGTGCAATAATAATTATTACTTTCATCATGGATAGATCAGTGTCTTTTTGAGATATTCAAAATGCTGAAGAAGAAATCACTTCAGGAAGAACTTCTACAAGAAATATAAGCTCTATGTTTGCAGACAACAATGTTCACAGTCTAAATCATGCAAGTGTTGAATCCATTGAGTCTCAACCACAGGCTGCATGGAAACTACCCGCCATCTCCCCAAACCAAGTCTATAATGACTTAAGTATGTTTCACCTTTGTGTTGTGTCTAGAGTCATTGTTAAAGAATCAGTTAGCCGCATATAGAAAAATAGTGATGTTAGCCAAACTATTTCTTTGATCAATGTTAAAGAAATCCAAGCTGAAGCAAAGAAACACAAAACAAACTATCTACATTTTGGTTGCATACGTATTGGGACCAATCCTTTAGTACACAAAGGAATAGATGCTTATGTTCTGTGTACTATCCGATATATCCCATGTTTCGGCGAATCCACAGACAACACCCCACCGTTTCCCAAAACGTCTGATCCACGAGGGTTCAACAACCTGGATCCCATGACCCAGATCTCTCTGGCAATTAACGGTCCTGATCAAATCCTGGCTTTCCACCTTTCGGGATTCTGGCAGAGTCTTCACCCCTTAACTCCTGCTTTCGAATCCCCGAAACATGTATGCGTCAAATCAACGATCCACCGCCTGTCTCGATTCAACGGCTCAGGTTGGATGTCGGGATTTTGTGACATGTGAGTCCTCAAAACTCTGTCCGTTGACTTCTAAACGTCCAACTCCCGAAGATCCAATTACACCAGATCTACGGTTCAGGTCATCCACTAACCAACGACCTTGATTGAATCGGTGATTTACCTAGCGCGACTTTGGAAATTCTACGCTTCTATTTTCCCAATAGATGAAACCTCGAAGCTCTAGATCAATGGCTCTTGTTGATTCCAATCTAACAGATACTATTCCTCCTGATCTTGTGAGTGATGAGAGGTTATCAGCCTTATCTTCTCCGCTGATCAACTAGATCTAACGGTTCATGGAATTTTGGTATTCCTTCCTCTGAGAATTCCACCATCCGTTCAGACTCTCGATACTTGAAATGTTGAAATTTCAGATCAGATCAATGGTCACTAATGGCTCCCCACCCAACGGTTATGATTATGTCGCGATTTCGCGTTTCGCGACTTTGGGGCTTCCGTTATGAAGAACCTTGAATCCTTCGATCCCCGAAACTGTGAAATTCTCTTTGGACAATCAATGGTCCATATCGCTCCTTGATCAACGACTATGATCTTTTCGCGAATTTCTCATTGCTTCTTCCAAGCCTTTTGGTTTTGTGAAATTATGGTATCTCCTCGCAATTAACCAGTGCGCTACTTCTCTGAGATCAAACAAATCGAAACATTTCGGTTCTTTCAGAATAGATCTTGACTCTCGATCCTATCCAATCTTCAAAATTCTTTTATGAAGGATTTCTCTCGCTCAATCCTTCATACTTGCTCTTCCTTCAAACTTCAGTTTTCAACACTTCACCTTTGAACGCTTCAGCTCTTTGAAACTTAGAAACTTTTTTCTAAGTGTTTCCTCTCAAGACTTAAACCCACTACTCCTCCTGGTATACTCCGCGATCAACCTTCGGAGTTTTCAAATTTTAACACACGCTTGATTCTATACACATGTTCGGCATACCAATTTTCCCAGCTATCTCTTCTGAGCTTTTAAGTTACTTACAAGACTAATATCATAGTCATAACTCATACGGATGTTACCCTCTCTTTATGGGAACAACCAACAAGGGTCACTCTGGGGAATTAGCAACAGTCCCAAAGGACTCTTCTTAATCTTGCTCAAACAGATTATCCTTGTTGTCGATCCTAACCATTATAGGTCAGGTAATTTGACCCTACATATTTTCATCAGTCCTCTCAACCTTGAGGAGTTATATGCTCAGGGTTTAGTCTTTTAATAATGTAGTAATTACAACTTTCTAAGGATCCTACCAGTCCTTACCAGATTTCTCAAATCATGAAGGAGTTCTTCATTTGGATCTTAATTCTTACCTAACCAACCATCTCAATTGCAAGAGACTCTACCTACATTAGTAGGTAGCCATCGTCACACTTGTAACAGAACAACTCAGTTCATGTCCCTTTTCTGGCTCATGCCGCTCCATAGCACAAGTTATTCCACCTCTATTATTCACACTTTGGTCTTATCAGTAATATTGATCAGTGCATCCTTACTCCTATAAGAGTAGTTACCATTTTAACAGAGGGGTTAAAGAAATTCCCAAATTACAGTTTCATTCTACGGTCCTTCTTCTTAAAGAGAAAATGCAGATAACAATATCTTCTTACACGGCTCGTACATGATCCCAAGCAGGCGAAGTGTTGTAACCATGCTCTGATACCAATTTGTCACACACCCACTACGACATAATAAAATTTTCGCCCTTCTTCATGGGATAGAATCCCCGAAATCCTACGGGGGCCTGGCATAGGCTAGTTCCTCCCTTGTCCACCTCCATGTGATCATTGGTTATGGCCACAGGCCAACCAAACTAGGCATCTACAAACCCTGAAATGCCGAAGTTTTGAAATCTTGAGAATACAGCCCCACTCCAACAATACGTCATGTTTCGCGACTTCAGGAGTTTCAACCCAAAGTGCCCCAGTTCCTTGTCCTCGGAACTTCCGAAATCCCAAAATTTTGATCCTCCTTCTCCTGAGCGAGATCAACGGCTCAAATCCTCTCCTGATCCAACGGCTCAGATCCTTTCAGGGTTTTATGGGTCAAGATTTCAGAACTCTTACCTCTTGTTTTCCCGGTAATCGAATTACCGAAATCTCCTTTCGAGGATTTCCCCGAAACCTCAACCGCGTGCACCTTTTGGGACTTTGGGATTTGCAATTTTGCAAATCCGCCGCGACCAAACTCTTGGTCCTTCAACCTCTCGGTATCCGAAACCCCGATGGGTTCGGATCTCTACCACGTATCCTCTGAAATGGACGGTCCCAATGCTTTCGTTGTTTTGCGTACCAGGAGTTTGAAACTCTCGGTACCAAGACCACAACCTCCTCTACGTCTCGAACTCTGAATAGCCGAAATTCCGAAATCCGATGGCTCCTCTCCTATATCGAGATTTCGTGAACCGGGAATTCGCGATGCAACGACTCCACAATTCTAGTCCTTCAACCTTCCAGTGTTCGAAACCCCGATGGGTTCAGATCTCTACCACGTGTCCTTTAAAATGGACGGTCCTGATCTTTTCGGGACTTTGACGAGTCCTCACCTCTGCGTATGTGAGGGTTAAACCTCGTGCAGCTTCTCCTAGATTCGATGTCTATCGTCTATCCACGCGAGATCTGACGGTAGCTATAGCTCCTCCCTGAGCTCACGCTTTCTTCCTTTTCCTTGGAAGATTTCAAAATCTCAAAGGCCTTGGCCTTTGCTTCCTCTGTGAGCCCTGATGGTTTTGGGCCTCGCTTATGTTCTGAAAACGCTATCCATCCTGAGCTTAACAGACTTCGTCCTCGAAGGGACTCAAAAGGATTAGGAAGCTTTACATGCGTACATGAAACTCTGCCCACAGTCGACGAACGCATAGTTCGTGACTCGGGCTTATGCCACCATAAAACACAAGTATTTTATGGGTATAAAACCTATCCTAACCATATTCTTTATTACTTGTCTAATTATACAATCAAATAGAAATAAGGGGGGACTACAGTATATCCATTAAGAAATATGCTCGATTCCTGCAACGTACCCAGTGTAGCCAATTCATACACAGTTACAGATAAATTACACAGGGTGAGAAATCACTTATCTATTACAGGTTGCTGCTAACCAACTGACTGTGGGTGTTTGTCCTTCCACCCGACCATAGGCTCAGAGGCATTCATTCTTAGCACTCTGGCCACCCCGGTGCCAAGCCATGATATCACCAGGGAGTTCTCACAGTTCTCGAGTGTTCTCTCTCTATTTCAGCTTCTGTTCGGGTCCTGTTTTCTACAACTCAGAGCTTTCTCACTCAGTTGTGGCCTCGCTGAGGTTTCTCAGATGCTCTTCGGCATCAAGCTCGCGACCTTTTGTTCGTGATTCATTGGAGAGCTTCGCACCTCTCCCTTGTGAGCTTCCGCCCTCGTCTGGTGTCTCTCTCTCTCCTGTGTGTGTGTCCCTCTTACCTAGGAGGGTTTTTGCCGACCTATCTGGTTCCTTCTGTCAGAAGGAAGCTCAGGTCTGCAGGTCCCTGTGGTACTTCAGACTGACAACCCATGTTTCCATTCATGGGGGTGGTTGGTGATTCAACCACTGGTCCTTTCTCCATCGACTGATTTCCTTTCCTTGGGATTCGAAGGAGGTTGGTCATCCTTATCAAGGGAGATTTGGGGTTATTTGACATATGAACCCTCTTGTATAGTTTTCACATTCTTCCTCTACTGATATCATGGCAAGTACTTTCAAGGCTTCACCCCCGCAGTCAGTTATTGGAAACTCAACAATAATACATTTACATTTTCCTCATGCATTAGCATGGTAATTTCTATTTTATGATTAATTACAAATTGGGGGAAACATGTTGTTACACGCTACCTCTCCATTTAATAAAAATGAACTCATTTCTTTTCCTTTAATATTATGGGAAGGTTCCTTCATCCTTGGAAGACCTCCGACGTGCTCTAATCATAAACCAGGTGGCCCCACTCAGTGGTATCTTCAGATCATATTTGATTCATTTGGGATGGCAGTTCTCGCCCTTTACTTTCAGTTCCCGTTTTATTATTCCACCTTAAAAAAATAAAGTGAGACCTTCCCACCCTTCCTTAATGGATTTATTCACTGTAGGATCTAGCCCTCTCTAATGGTTTTAAGAAGATTTGATCTCTTGGGTTTTATAAAATATGTAAGCTAGTCTATTGAATCCCTGTTGCTTAAACTAGGTTTGACCTTCTTAAAATTTGTAAGCTATTCTATGGAATCCCTGTTATGTTTGCATAAGCATGCATGTGATGTTGCGTGCATTTATAAATTGGTATCATGACAATGGGGAGATTACTATTAAATCATAAAATTTTAATATGGTATTATAAATTTCAGCCGGGCATATGAAAAAGTGGTATGCAAGAAATGAATGGGAAATTGAATTTTTAAGATGTATACAGTATCGTGGGTACTAGTTATAATACATCTATATAGATTCTTTTTAACCAATTTTCAAACAAATATATATTTAATATATATATATTAGGTCTCAACATCCACCTTGGTAATGTATGCCTTTTGTTTCCTTCTTTCTATTTTTTAAAAAGATGACACTTTTTCCTCTAATACTCTCCTAAACAGATTTGACAAGAATTAATGTGCCTTCCCTAAACAACTATCTATGAATTCTTGCTTTTGGAATCCTAAGATTTAGGTGCAATGTATTGTTTACTTTGTTTATTGATCATCTTTCTCATCAATTATAAATCACAACTAAACAATAAAAACACATTACTTTGTCTTTATATTTAAATATATATTAACTTATTAATGTGTTATCTATATTTATCAATTTTTAATCACAATGATTCAGTAAAAGCACATTAGTTTGTCTCCAATAAAAGTATACCCATTTCTAATTTAATTTAGCAATAGATTTAATCAGTGAGTTTATTAGCTCGAGCTTCGAGCGAGACATTAGTTTATCTTTATATCTCATATTTAAAAATACGTAGGCTTTCATTTAGGTGTGGTGTATTACATAGACTTCTACTTTGTCGGCGTGATATATCTTTTCATTCTATCAAATTTGTTTTATATATATATATATATATATATATATATAATTTTACATCAAATTTTTAACCTACAAAACAACGGATTCTTCGAAGCGTTTCATTCATTTGCGTTTGCACCAGGTTGCCAAGATTTTGAAATCCAAACCTTTCGGTCACTTGCGTTTGCTCGGGTTTGCAAATATTCTCATTTCAAGCAACATCTTCGCGTTATGGAGTTCAATAACGAGGGCCAAATAGCAGATTCTAGTCCTATTCATGACCTCACAATTTTGTGACATTTGTATATGACTGACTACCAAGGGATCATCCTAGGAGAAAAACTAAGTAAATATGTTTTCATGGAAAAATTGAGTCTAAATAGTTTTGTTGCAATAGGAGCTTGCCTACATTAATAGGTCAACTCAATTGATTTCACTATCTCGTTATGAGAAACTACAATTCCTTATTTCGACTGACATAAGAAATTGGAAATATTGTTTGTTTACAATAGTAGTTTACTAAAGAGATGCTATAATATGTGTGAAATTGCATTGAGAATTGGAAATCTTCCAAAGCTTAGAATTCAAGAGATGGAAGAAAATTATCGCTTATCAGAGCTTCCTCCTAGTTTTTCTTGACTTACTTCATTAGAGCATCTAAAAACAATTAGAGCATATTGCATGGGGCATGTAAAAACAATTATACACTGAGACCTCTCCTACTAGTCAAGAAAACGCATTGTCTAGGATTATTTAGATTTTATGCAAATCGGGTTCTATAGAGCTTAGAACACAAAATGTAGACCTATTATGACATGGCTATTACAAGGGATGTTTTTTGGCATGGGTTCAAGGAAAATTCTTGGGAAGTCTTCTCTCTGTAAATGTGCTCCTAGTAGTCTCAACATGCTCCTTGGCATTGCTTAATGTCTGAATAAACCATTGAGGTCTCCTGAAAGAAGTAGAATGGGTTCACGTCTCCCTCTATTCACCTAAAGGATATTGTACTTCCCCGTAAATAACTAGTGACCCCACTCAAACTTTATGTCTTCTTACTCGTCATCCATTACCACTGGAGTAGGCTCATGAGACTTCTTGGATGCAAAGTATTCCTCAAAATTTACATCTTTTCTTACTAGGGTCTTCCTCTAATATATAATATAGACCTTATAAGTCTTTGAAGTCTCACTATAACCCACAAACAAACCCTTCCTATTGGAGGGATCTAACTTGGTCCTCTTCTATATCAATACATGGATATAAATTAGACAACCAAATATGTGGAAATGACTCACCTCTATCTTCACACCAGTTAATGCCTCCTCTATTGTCTTTTCCTCCAAGATATTATGAGAACACCATGTTATGATGTAGACTATTTTGTTACATTCTTCTACCCAAATAAATATGGGAAAGTACTTGTCATGTATCATGGCCTTAGTACGCCCTATGATGGATCAATTCTTCCTCTATGCAACCTCATTATTTTGTGGGTTGTACAAAATTATCAACTCCCTATTGATTACTACCTCCTTGTGAGAATCATTGAACTCCTTGGAGGTATATTCTCCCCCATTGTCTAATGTCAAAAATTTGATATTCTTCCCTATTTGGTTTTCAAGTAGAGATTTGAACTCCATGAACCTGCTAAAGACCTCATCCTTGGTCTTTAAGAAGTAGGTCCAAGTCTTTTGAGAGAAATCACCAATAAAGGAAACATAATACATTCTTCATGTTATTAATGCTACTGAAGTCCATCCACAAACATCCAAATGTAATAGGTCTACAATTCCATTAGACGTATACTATTTTCTTGGGAAAGAAAACTTGACATGCTTACCAAGAGTGCACCCTATGCAAACACCATGCTTCTCAATACTGAACTCTGGAATACCTGTGACTATATTCCTCAGAATAGGAAACACCTTGTGATGTAGGTGCCCCATATTCTCATGCCACAACTTGCACAAATTTTCATTATTATGCACCAAGGCTCAAAAAGGTTCACCCTACAACTTGTACGAATTACCTTCTCTAACCCATATTACTTGAGTTGTATCTAGGATATAATCCTTTGTCCTGATGAGGAATGGTTGGTTCCTGAACTCAACTACAAAATCCTTGTCCTCGAGGACCAAAGCTGAAATTAAATTCTTTCAGAGACCCAATACAAACTAGACGTCATCAAAATATAAATAATTACCTTACTTGAGGTATAAGGGAATAGTACCAACTCCTACTACTAGGTATTTGGCATCATCACCAAGATCATCTTATACTCCTTATTCTTTCTTTTTCAAACTAGAGAACAACATTAATGTTGATGTTATATTTTGAGATTTCCCACTATCCACATACCATGCATCCCTTACAATTGCGTTACTAGAAAGGAAATTTAGAAAAACGAAATCCTTTTCGAACTTAGGAGCAAACCCAACCATTCAAGTTTCTACATAGGCTTATACCTTCTTTTGTTACCAGTTCTATTTACCCTTTTTATTATATGGACACTCTGATGCATAATGAACATGGTTATGACATCATAGATATAGCTTCCTCTCAGAGAAACTTCTCTGCTACCATTTTAAATCCCCTTACTCCAGCTCTAGGTATCTTGTTATCCAGTTATTTCCTTGTTGTGAATCAAATTAGCAGCTCACAAAAATAACATACACTTGTTGGAATATTCAACTCAAATAAAGATAGCGGATGTAATACCAGAAACAAAAAATATAAACCACAATACAAAAACGTGTTCTTCCCATCAACTAATATTATCATTCAAATAACTTTAAAGCTTGCAAGGGCTCTCATACTAGGGAAAATGGCCCATAGAGAAATACAAAAAATTAAAAAAAAATACCTGCAAACCCTAACAACTCTTGATTTGTTGTACGACCTTGGTGTTTCATGTTTCTTGAGATGTATGCATATTTCCTTAAGAAAACCCACATAAACACATATGTCTCCATTGAAACATATATACACACATTCAAAGATTGCACGACAACTCTGTATGGAACGATCCTATTTTTGCAGATCCAATCATTGAAACCCACTTGTGAATGTCTCTATTATGTCTTCTCCCTGACCTGATATCTAGACGAAAGTCCTCCACCTATCCAACATCTCCTTGAATCATAGTCATTCATGATCCAATCACCTGAGCAAAAGTCCTTCTTTGCTTGGTATCAATGTATCAAGTGTAAAAGTGTCTTCTCCTTCACCCTAGCCTTGCTTTTATAAGATTGAGTTGTGAACTAACCCTTATCTCCAAAGCGAGTAGCAATTGATATTGCTTCTCATCTCACTTGATATTAATGTCCATTATTGAATTCACTAATGTTAATTAAATCATTTCTTTAAATAAAAATCAACTCTCTTATAAAATTAATTTAATTTAATATTTCTTTTAATTAAAGTAAAATACCTCAAGGTAGAAGGATTTGGATGACTTCCATGTGTCTAGACATTTAAACTTGTGTAGAAATACCTATCTGATGTTGCAAACATCAATAAATCCTCCACCATGGCATCCTCCCATGCCTATTGGTTTGTTTCCTCCTGAAAACTAGAAGGCTCAGAGTTTAGAATGCTACTCATCAATTCCATAATGTAATGTACCCACCAACCGAGGAACCTGAAATATTCTCCTTCTAGGGAAAATATTTAATTTATAATAGTGATTATTTAATAAAGTATGAAACCAATGCATGAAATTAACAATAACATGACAAAATATAAGGGAAAATATTAACATGGCATGAAAAACATTCAAAATAAACATGCACATTATAAACACACCTCATAGACAACTAATACAGAGAGGAATCTAAAATTACTAATAAGACACAAATACCACTTTCTTTAAATAAACCATTAACCAACTAGATGTAGACATTGGATGTTCCACCCAACATTAGGCTATGTTGCACATACACCTTCTACAATAGGACACCCTTAGTCCAAGGTTATGAATCCACAAGGACGTGTTCTAGGCCAACTCTAAAACACAAAACAATCGGCTAACAATATCACATAGTTTTCTCAATAACATAGAAAATATTAGTTTTCCAACTCTCTTCCCCTCCATCTTGCACAACCCAAAGAAATGAAACCCCTTTTTTGCAACGTAGTACCCCAATCTATCCAACTTCTTCTCTAGGGTTTCAGTGTGACTGGTCAAGAAATATCAATGTTGGAAACTCAAAGGATTCTCAACTGTGGATAGTTATTTCACAACTATAAACATTTTCATGCGCAAAAATCCATTCCTTCCTAGAATAATTGACATTTAACTGCATCCAATAAGCAATATTTATTTTCCTCTAGCAATTTTTTTTCCATGCCAACCCCAAGAACAAGAGTGAACAAGAATGGATGAGGAACAATGAATGTCGAACCCACAAACGACCAAAATCATGGTTTATACAATGACATATAATAAAGTACCACATGGCCTCCTCAAGTAGCTTATAGAACCACTTTTCCCAACTAATTCCAAGATAGGTGAATAAAATATAATAAACGACTTACCACCATTATCCCCCTCTCTCATGAAATAATATCCCCCTCTAAATCTTGTCCTTATTCATCTTGTATCTAGTGATGCATTTTTATTATTAATATTCAAAGTATTACATTGATAGGCTCTCCGTCCTTTCAACTTTATAGGCACTTCGACCTTTCATTGAATAAACAAAAATACATTAGTCATATGAGGACTCAAAACCAAGGTATTACACGTATAGTCAGGAAACTTCTTGGGAGGTATTCTCTCTCTAAATGTGCTCCTAGTAGTCTCAACATGCTCCTTGGCATTGCTCAATGTCTAAATAAACCATTGAGGTCTCATGACAAAAGTGGAAGGGGTTCATGTCTCCCTCTATTCACTTGAAGGATATTGTACTTCCATGGAAATCACTAGTGACCCACACTCAAACTTTATATCTTCTTGCTCGTCATCCTTTACCATTGGAGTAGGCTCATGAGACTTCCTAGATGCAAAGTCTTCCTCAAAATTTACATCCTTTCTTACTAGGGTCTCCGTCTACTATATAATATAGAACTTATAAGTCTTTGAAGTCTCACTATAACCCACAAAAAAAACCTTCCTGCTGGAGGGATTCAACTTCGTCCTCTTCTATATCAGTACATGGATATAAATTGGACAACCGAATATGTGGAAATCACTCACCTCTGGCTTCACACCAATGAATTCCTTCTATATTGTCTTTTCCTCCAAGATATTATGAGGACACCAGGTTCTGATGTAGACTATTGTGTTACATGCCTCTGCCCAAAGAAATATGGGAAAGTACTTGTCATGTATCATGGCCTTAGTAGCCCCTAAGAAGGATCAATTCTTCCTTTATGCAACCTCATTATGTTGTGGGTTGTATGAAACTATTAGCTCCCTCCTGATTACTACCTCCTTGTGAGAATCGTCAAACTCCTTGGAGGTATATTTTTTGAAATAATGTAACTACAAAGTGTATTCTAATTATTATTGTGGAATTATTCATTAGATCAATCCCCATTGTCGATTGATCATGTCGGCTATTGCAAAGGACAAAATCCCCTTTTGCGGATTGGTCAAAATATAATTGTAATAGGCAAAATAAGAAGTTGACCCCAGTATATTAAAGAGGCCACAAAATATATTAAAGGTGGTTATAACCACCCAGATTGAGAAGTCAGCCCTGCCAGTGAAGAGACACTTCCACATGTGCTAGCATTGTATAAATAAGGAGGCTAGCGCCTCACTTAGACACACACTCACTTGTTCATTGAGAGACAAGTTTTGGAGCTGCAGTTGGAGAAGAGAGAGAGAGAGGCACATTCTTGGGAGAGGACTTTATGTATTTGTTTGAGTTATCTCTTAGAATTGTATTGGCTATCTATAATAAGGAAGTTTTTGCTGGGTTTTCTTCCCCTTGAGGGTTTCCCAGGATAAATGATGTGTCTCTTGTGATTGTGTATTTCTCAGTGATCCTATCTTATGCTATTATTGATTATTGAAATGCAAAGAACTTTAATAATAGATTAAACCTTAATATGGCATCAGAGCTAAGCTGAAGAGAGCATCTTTCACAAAAGAAAGTGAAAAACATCACTATTGTCATACATGCAAATTAGGGATTTTTGTTGGTGAATTATTTCAGCCCTAAAACCATCTAGAAAAGTGTGCCCTTCCTCAAGGATCACTTTGGCATCCTCAACGAAACTTTTTAGTGGCTAGATCTTTTGGAAAGTGAAACCCTAGTTTTCACAAAGTACCAGAAAACTAGAAAACCAGAGTACCAGAAGTACCATAAGTACCAAAGTACCAGAAGTACCAGAAGTACCAGAGTACCAGAATTACCAGAAAACCAGAAGCACCAGTCCATAAATCCACTGGTCAAGTTTGAGGGGGTAAAAGTTGTATTTTCAGAAATCTAAGTGGACCAGCTTACTCGCCTTAGCTCAACGCATCTATCTATTGGATCAGAATTTCAAAATTTGAAGTTTGAAAAATTAGGGTTTCCTCATAAAACCCTAAGTTGCAGTTGTAGTTACTGTCTCAGAACCAGTTGCAGTATCAATTGCAGTTACAATATCAGTTACAGTTGCAACCGTAGTACTAGTTGCAGTCACCCTTGAAGTTCTTAAAGAGTTGGTGATCATTACCGTTGCTACCAGATGGTGCCTCTACCTGCAAGTGTCGTCAAAGGTATGTACTCACACATGTTTAAATGATTAATATTTAAAGGGTATTTGCAGGATAAGGGATCTCTTGTCATAGATCTAGAAGGATCTCAAGATCCAACACATTCAGAGGAATGATGCAACCCAGGTGTGATTATTCTTATATGCATCTTTTTTGTTATGACATTATTTTGATCAGTGTTGCATGACCATCATTATAACCTTTGATCAAAATCTGAGTCAAGATATTAGATGGATTAAAATTTGATATCATAGAGCTTATCCTCTAACCCAACCTTCTGTCAAGATAGCGTAGTGTCTTAGTACAGAAGATAGGATTCAGAATGCACTCGTCATCTTGAGTACAGAAGACTTGGAAGAAAAGAAAGAACTCATTCTTAAGGACAAGGCTCCAGGTCCCAGGATAAACCTCATGTGTTAGTTCTAGGTTTCCATGGAGGAATTTTTTATCACAACACTATGAGAGTGTTGACCTTATTTCGTATTGTATTCCTTACCTTTAATCTTCACTTCAAACAAGTTACAAGTGATAGCTCTAAAGGAGATACTACGATGATCGTTCATGCTATTGCTTTAAGGATATTATTCTTGCTTGTTGTTTTGTTGACCTTGTTCCAGGTCACAGATAATAACCCTGAGGAAGATATAGTGAAGGTTGTAGAAGGCAACGTGCTAAAGGAGAAACCTTAAAAGAAGCAATCATCATTGGAAAAGAAGAAGGTGGCTTGTATAAGCTAAAGGGTCACTCAAAAGCTACCATGACCCACGCTATTGAGAATCCATGTGAACTTTGGCATAGAAGATTAGCCCAAATCAACTACAAGGCACTACCATATGTATGCAAAGTTGTCACAGGTCTACCAGAAATCAAGGTTGACCATGAAGGCATGTGAAATGGATGTGCATAAGGGAAGAACATCAAGAACCCTTTTTCGAAGAGAGACAACAAAGAAGAAGGAGTCCTAGAGCTCATTCATTCAGATGTGTGTGGCCCAACGCCATCGTCCTCCATTAGTGGGTATGTATACTATGTATCTTTTATTGATGATTATTCTCGTAAGACCTGGGTGTATCTTTTGAAATCAAAAGATGAAGTGTTCAGTAAATTCAAGGAATTCAAAGCCTTGATAGAGAACCTTTCCAAAAGAAAGATCAAAATACTCAGGTCAGATAATGGAGTAGAATACACCTCAAAAGAGTTTGTGAAATTTTGCAAAGATGTTGGGATCAAGAGGGAGCTAACCACTCCCTAAAATCCTCAACAAAACGATGTAGCAGAAATAAAGAACAGAACGATAATGGAAGTAGTGAAGACCATGATCCATGATCAAGATCTTCCTATGTGCTTCTGGGCAGAAGCAACAATGACAACCGTATATGCGCAAAACCGATTGTCCCATAGTGCACTTGGGTTCAATACCCCAGAAGAGATGTTCACCGGAAAGAAACAAGAGGTAAGCCATCTCAAAATATTTGGCTACCCAGTATTTATACATATTCCGAAAGAGAAGAGAAACAAGTTGGAACCCTTAGGAAAGAAGGGAATATTTGTGGGATACTGTGAGGTCTCCAAGGCCTTCAGGATTTATATACCAGGTCATCATCACATTGAGATCAGTAGGGATGTGACCTTCGATGAATATGCAATGCTCAAGAAATCGAGAAGATGACAGATTGAAGAAGTATATGAAGAGGAACCCGTAATCCCCAGGGTTACAGAATTAGTGAGGGAGGTTCCCAGAGCTCCAAAACCAGTGAGGGAATTCGTAACTTCCCCTAATGAGGAAATTCTATAAGATCATGACATAGTAGAATTTAAGAACCTCCTTAGATGACGATCTCCCATAAAATAAATCTTGCTTGGGAAAGAGAGCTTATTCAATATGGAGAGAAGTATGGTGTTCCCGAAGGAACCACGAGATAGGTGAAGAGACCTATGCCATTTTCCAGTTATATGTCTTTGATGTGTGATCTCCTAGAGAAAGATCCTACTTGATTTGAAGAAGCCATTCAGAAGAAAGAATGGGCAGATGCCATGATAGAAGAATACCAATCCATAATAAAGAATGATGTATGGGAAATAGTTCCCAGACTGAAGAGCAAGGATGTGGTATCTTCCAAATGGCTCTTCAAAATAAAACATGTTGCTGATGGAAGTATTGAGAAGTATAAAGCAAGATTTGTCGCTCGTGGTTTTTCTCAAAAGGAAGGCATTGACTATGAAGAGACATTCGCTTCTGTATCCATATACACTTCGATCGGAACCATCATAGCCCTTGCAACTAAGATGAAGTGGAAGTTACACCAGATGGACATAAAGACAACTTTCCTAAATGGTGTCATCAAAGAAGAAGTGTATATAGAGCAACCTAAGGGATTTGAAATTGAAGATAGGAAGTCTCATGTCTGCAAGCTGAAGAAGGCTCTGTATGGATTGAAGCAAGCCCCTAGAGCTTGGTATGGCAGGATAGAGAGTTTCCCAACGAGCTTGGGCTTTACCAAGAGTAAAGAATATTCTAACCTCTACTTAAAGGTTATGAACAATGAGCCAGTGATATTATTGTTGTATGTGGATGACTTATTCTTAACTGGAAAAGAAAATCTCATCACCGAATGTAAGAAGAGGCTCGCCTCATAATATGAGATGAAATACCTTGGCCTAATGCATTATTTATTAGGTCTTGAGGTATGGCAGAGTCCAGAGAGGATCTTCCTTAAACAAGGGAATTATGTGGTGGAAATCCTGAAGAGATTCAACATGTTAGAGTGCAAGTCCATGAATACACCCATGGAAACGAAGCTGAAGCTACTGGTCGACACTTCGTCAGAATTGATTGATGCCACGTTGTATAGACAGATCATTGGATCGTTGATGTGCCTGACGAATACCAAACCAGATATTTGTTTTGCTTTGAACACGTTGAGTCATTTTCTGGTAGAACCCAGACATGTTCACCTAGTTGTTGCAAAACATGTGATGAGGTACCTTAAGGGTACATTAGATTGTGGTATCAGTTATGATGAAGATCGTGATTTCACATTGAGTGGATACACTAATTCATATTGGGCTGGAAGTGTCTTTGACAGGAAGAGCACTTCAAGATGTTGTTTCAGTTTGGGATCAGCCATGATCTCATGGCAGAGTAGGAAGCAATCTAGCATTTCTCTCAGTACAGTGGAAGCAGAATACATTACTGCGTGTTCTGTCGGCTATGAAGCTATATGGCTTCGTAAGTTATTGAATGGTCTATTTGACCTAGAGATGGAAGCAACCATGATCCTATGTGACAACTAGAGCTGCATAAAGATGATAGAGAATCCTGTATTCCATGACAAGTCAAAGCACATAGAGATCCGATATCATTACATCTGTGACATGGTGTAGAGAGGAGCCATAAAGCTCCAGTACGTTAGCACGGATGAATAGGTTGTCGATGTGTTTACCAAGCCTCTATCTCGTGTAAAGTTTGAGCACTTTTGAGATAAGCTTGGTATAGTCCGAAAGGACCTTCCTCGAAAGGGGGAGTAGTTGTTATGTTGAGATGTGCCTAGTACTGTACTTCCAGCTTAACCGCTGTGACGTAAATCCAGTCTAGTTGTTGTGTTGAGATGTGCCTAGTATTGTGCTTCCAGCTTAACCATTGTGATGTAAATCCAGTCTAGTTGTTGTGTTGAGATGTGCCTAGTACTGTGCTTCCAGCTTAACCGCTATGACGTAAAGTCAGTCTAGTTGTTGTGTTGATATGTGCCTAGTATTGTGCTTCCAGCCTAACCGCTATGACGTAAAGAAAGTCTAGTTGTTGTGTTGAGATATGCCTAGCACTGTGCTTCCAGCTTAATTGATGTGATGTAAATCCAATTTAGTACCTTGCTTCCAAATTTATAGCTGTGATGAAAAGCAAGATGAGTATTGTTCTTCCAGCTTTATAGCTGTGACAAAAAGCAAGACAAGTATTGTGCTTCCAGCTTTATAGCTGTGACGAAAAGAAAGACGAGTATTTTTCTTCCAGCTTTATTGTTGTGACGAAAAGCAAGATGAGTACTGTGCTTCCATCTTGATAGTTGTGACATAAAGCCAGTCCAATATTGTGATGATGAGCCATCCTCGTGCTATGATGATGTGACTAGCCTCATGCTGTGATGATGATGTATTAGTTTTATACTAATCCATATTGATGCAGATGATGATTCATTTCTTTGAGAATGACGATGTTGTCGATGAAAAAAAAATTGATGATTTATAGATACGCCAGTCAATGTTCCAAGATGATATTGATGATGATTTCCTCTCACCCACCTGATTCTATTGATGATGTTGTCCTCTCTCTCACCTGATGATGTTGAAGAATACCCTTCTTGTTAAGGGGGAGTGTTGAAATGATGCAACTACAAAGTGTATTCTAATTATTATTGTGGAATTATTCATTAGATCAATCCCATTGTGGATTGATCATGTCATCTATTGTAAAGGACCAAATCCCCTTTTGCGGATTGGTCAAAATATAGTTGTAATGGGCATAATAAGAAGTTGGCCCCAGTATATTAAATAGGCCCCATAATATATTAAAGGTGGTTATAACAACCCAAATTGAGAAGTTGGCCCTGCTAGTGAAGAGACACTTCCACACGTTCCAGAATTGTATAAATAAGGAGGCTAGCACCTCACTTAGACACACACTCACTTGTTCATTGAGAGACAAGTTTTAGAGCTACAGTTGGAGAAGAGAGAGAGAGAGAGAGAGAGAGAGAGAGAGAGAGAGAGAGAGAGAGAGAGAGAGAGAGAGAGAGGCACATTCTTGGGAGAGGAATTTTTGTATTTGTTTGAGTTATCTCTTGGCATTGTATTAGCTATCTATAATAAGGAAGTTTTTGCTCGGTTTTCTTCCCCTTCAGGGTTTCCCAAGATAAATGATGTGTCTCTTGTGATTGTGTATTTCTCAGTGATCCTATCTTATGCTATTATTGTCTATTGAAATGTAAATAACTCTAATAATAGCTTAAAACTTAACAATATTCTCCCCCATTGTCTGATGTCAATACTTTGATATTCTTCCCTATTTGGTTTTCAAGTAGAGATTTGAAATCCATGAACCTACTAAAGACCTCTTCCTTGGTTTTTAAGAAATAGATCCAAGTATTTTGAGAGAAATCACCAATAAAGGAAACATAATACATTCTTCTTGTTATTAACACTATTGACATCGTTCCACAAACATCCAAATGTAATAGGTCTAGAATCCCCTTAGACTTGTACTAATTTCTTGGGAAAACAAACTTGGCATGCTTACCAAGAGTTCACCCTATGAAAACACCATGTTTCTCAATACTGAACTTTGGAATACCTGTGACCATATCCCTCAGAATAGGAAACACCTTGTGATGTAGGATCCCCATCCTCTTGTGCCACAACTTGCACAAGTTGTCACTATTATGCACCAAGGCTCAAATAGGTTCACCCTACAACTTGTACGAATTACCTTCTCTAACCCTTATTACTTGAGTTGTATCTGTGCTATAATCCTTTGGCCTGATGAGGAGTGGTTGGTTCCTGAACTCAACTATAAATTCCTTATCCTCAATGACAAAAAATAAAATAATATTCTTCCAAAGACCTAACACAAACAAGACATCATCAAAATCTAAAGAACTACTTGACTTGAGCTAGAAGGAATACTACCAACTCCTGCTACTAGGTATTTGGCATCATCACCAAGATCAACTTATAGTCCCAAGTCTTTCTTTTTCAAATTATAGAACAACATTTTTGTTGATGTCATATGTTGATACGCCCCACTGCCCACATATCATGCATCCCTCATAATTGTGTTGCTAGAAAGGAAAGATAGAAAAAATAAATCCTTTTCGAACTTGGGAGAAAACTCGGCCATATGAGTTTCTACATAGGATTCTACCTTCTTTTGTTTCCACTTCCCTTTACCCTTTTTATTATATGGACACTCTGATGCATAATGACCATAGTTATGACAAGTGAAGAACTTGATTTTACTCAAGTCCTCCTTTCCTAGCTGTGAGGTTAACTCATCACTCTTTCCCTTACCCTTTATGGGTCCTTTACCTCTGCCCTTATTTGACTAACCAAATATAGCTAGGTTCTCTTCACCATCCTTCTTGCTATTCTTTGAATCCATTTGAGTCTCCTCCTAGATATAGTCATCCCAAAGCTTCTCAAAGTTAGAAAGGTTTTCTCGAACACAAATACCTTTGAAAAATGGTTCCCATTAATATGGGAATCCATTTAGTGCCATTTTCACTAGTTCTACATCTTCAACCTTTTCCCCAAGTAATGCAAGTCGATCACGGATATGGGTGATCTTTATAAGGTAACTGATGATAGTGTCTGATATAGTCATCACTATGGATATGAGTTTGTTCTGCAACACCATCTTCTTGTTTATGTTATGGATTTGGTAGAGAATAATCACGGCATCAAACACCTCCTTTGTTGACTTGTTGTTAGATTCATGAGGGATCATATGATCCTTTATGGAATCCAACATCATTTGCTTAGCCTTCATTTCCCTCTTGTTGTGAGCTACCAACTCCGATGGATTTGTAGGAGGAGTACATATGTTCTTGAAAATATCCCAGAGATCATTCTCTTCTAGTAAAAGTGTAATCCTCACTTTCCATGATAAGAAATTTGAGGCATTGTCCACTCTATCCTCAAACCTGACGCCATTTGATGCCATTTTTTAGATCTACTGCCAAAACTCTCAAATCTGAAAATTATTGTTGAAACCCTCTCATTACTAGCCATTCTTCCCCACAACTTATTTACCATTTCAAATCATACAAAATTTCAATGAGAGAAATAAGCTCTGGTACCATGTGAAAATTCTCAAGTCTTGGGTGAGTAATTTCATTATGATCTCAATCAAATAGATTGTTGAATTTAATTATCATATAAATAAATTAGTCCAATACATCGATAATTAGTCCAAATCTTCTTTTCATTCCTTCAAAAAACTTACATGTAAACCTCCACAAAATTCACGCATACACTGGTAATTAGTCCAAATCTTCTTTTCATTCCTTCAAAAAACTTACATGTAAACCTCCATAAAATTCACGCATACACCGGTAATTAGTCCAAATCTTCTTTTCATTCCTTCAAAAAACTTACATGTAAACCTCCACAAACTTCCCAAAAAGAACATTACACCTGAAACTAAGTTGAACAACATGCTGAGAGAGTACGACATGTTGTACAGATGTATGGTTGGTCCATACAAACTATACACATGTCGATATGGCTCTATCTGTATGATTGTATGGATTCATACAATATTGTCCATACAACTATACAAAATTATTCCATACATTGTACAAACTATTGCATGAGACAACTTGTTATTGGAAACTTGTTAGTTGCTCTCTCTCCCTCTATATCTCTCAACATGCTCAATTGCAGAAGTGTTCAAGTGTGTTTGAAGTCTCTATCTTAACCCATATTTATAGTTTTAGTTGGACCAAAACCCTAATCTAGTTTTGAGATTATTGATAATCTAAGTCATACATGCATGAAATATACTTTATAAACTCAACTACTAAAAAAAAATGGCTTTCACTTTTTAACTTAAGTGAATTACAAAATAGAATTATTTTTTCAAAATTAATTTTAGAAAATATCTAAACTAATTTCTTTTCCATCTATAATTCTTAACATTAGGATATGAAGGATCAATAAATGAATGCTTATATTTACTATATCATAAAAGAGTACATGAAATTCCATCAATAATTCTCAACATTGGAACATGGAGGATTAATAAATGAATGCTTATATTTACTATATCATAAAAAAGTACATGAAACTAAAGGATGAACTAGATTCTTTAGCTTAGGTGAAAAAAAAGAAAAAAGTACATGAAACTAAAGGATGAACTAGATTCTTTAGCTTAGGTGAAAAAAAAGTTTAGGGTGAGTTTATTGTTATATTTCGTTACAAACTGAGGATTGGGACTATGATTATAGAGCCATGCTCGTGGTCGAAACATATATGGAAGTGAAAGGGTCCAAGGAAGTCGTGTCTTCTTTTGTTGTTTAGCACTCATGAATAGGACATGGGATGATGGGACATGCCTTAGTTCAAGAATAAACATGGCCCTAGCATTTTTATGTTGTGTGTGAAAATGATGGTGAAACTAATCTGCACCCTTTCATCAAATGTGTTGATATGCATAGGCATTGTACAAGGAACTAAACAATCTAAATGTTGATATGCATAGGCATTGTACAAGTAACTAAACAATCTTATAGGGTAGTAATGTGTGGTATGGAAAACAATATAGAGGATTGTTTGAGATCAAGGAACTAAACAATCTTATAGAAGTGGAAAATGTGTGGTATGGAAAACAATATAGAGGAATGTTTGAGAATATGGTTTGATATAAAAGAATTTAAAAAAATCTATATTTTTTTTTTTATATGGTATTATGGGATTTCTGGTTAGCAAGAAACTCTATCATATTGATTACAAATTCATCCTATAATTTCAAGTATATAATGAGATTTCAGCTTTAAAACAGAATTGCAACTCAAAGGACCCGCATATTTTTGAAAGACAGATTCTTGTGTGGAAGATTAATAAGCCATATTGCTTAGGATTCTTTGATGGAGCATTCCAAAGAGATCAGAACTTTAGCACCGTTGGTGCAATCCTTTATTTTTGAGAGGGACATTACATAAAGTTTAAACTTAGGATTTGTAGTTCAATCAAAGAATTCAACTGAAATTTTCGCATTAAAATTGTGGATGAAGTTACAGGTTTTTGAAGACTCGGCACTGGTTATAAACTAGATGACAGGGACTTCACAAGGTTATATTCAGACCTATGGGAGACATTAAAACTGGTTAGTTCACATTTTGACCACATCATTTTCTCTCTGATGTTTCGGAAAGCTTAATATAGAAAAATGATATAGGAAAATATAAGCAAAAATAGGAGAGTAACTATCTGAAAGTGCCTTTTGCTATTTAACAATGCAATTTTAATTCGGTCTCTGACTAAATATTATATTTTTCTTTTCTATGGAATTTAGGGATCATACCATAACATACAACTTCAAAGTTCCAACAAGATGAGGCTTGGACTCAAGCAACATCTTTGGAGCGTTTCTAAAACCATATGTAAATAGGTCTGTAGGCTGTGATTTTCACTTGGGCAGAAACCGCACACAAATTATAAATCAAATCCTATTCCTTTCGTTCCCTTCAATATTGAAGATCAGGAAAAAGAACCGTAATTTGGAATACTTATTAAGTTGGCAATTAATAATTTGTTAGAATTGCAAATGACGAGTACACAATTCTCATATGATAATTGAAAATCACACATACAAGAAATACAAGGATTTTCGGTTGTCTTATTATTCAGATCATGGAGATTACAACAGACTTACAAGTTCTCACTCCGTCTCTCTTTGTCTCTATGGGCTTACATGTATTTATATATATTTACAAGAATCTGATTATTAAATGCAATCCCTATCCATATTCTAACTTGATCTATTCAGTTGTAACCAACCCAGAATAATAGAATCTAAATCCATCCTTGAAAAATTAGTTGTAACCAAATCCCAACATAATTAATTTTTATATTACTAAGAATTTTAACCCTTTTAAAACTAATTTCCACCATAATACAAAAATGAATTTTTAAAAACTAAATATTTCAATAACATGCAATGAATTAACCCTTTCATCCAAATTGAATGTAAAATCTGAATCCTGGCAAGATCTTGGGAAGTTGTCACTATTATCACCATAAGGATAGGTTCAACCATTACATAATAATGTCACTTCATTTTCTAGGTTTGCATACTTAATTCAAGATAGACTTATTTTTTTTTAATATAAACTCTATTATATATAATCGAGTTCATGAATCCAATCTACGTGCAGAGTGTTATCGTAGATTTCCTCCGTTCCTTGATCAGAACACATATCTGTTCCCAATGGTGTAAAAGGTCCACTGCAGAGCTCTTCTAATCCAAAGTCTGACCAAAATATGTATTGAGAAGAGAGCATATCACAACAGGGAGACAATAGCTCATTGAAATCACATAAACTCTCGCCTGGTGGGGCTGCATGTCCTGTAAAATGATCGCAATATGCGGATTGCTGGTCTGCTAAACTGCACAGAGAACAGGTAAAGTTTTTATCTTCTGTTTCAACCAGATCAACATCTAGTCCCGGGTTCGCAACCAGATAATCTTCTGTGATCGAATCGTTCACAAGTAAGTCGCACAGTGACTGGGAAGAATTCGTAATTTCTTTAGTACTCGACAAATTGAAGGCCTGATCCGAACTCATACCATTACTGCAGCCAGAACCGTATCAGCCGTTTGGACTTACCATTTCAGAATGTTTCATCGTAGTTGTTATTCTGATAGGACAACTGATGAAATACAAATGTGGTAATTCCAAAGGTTAATCTTTTAAACGTGGCAATCATATAATGATACAATAATTCCTTAATATGATTAGGTAAATGTAAAAAAGTAAACAGGTTAACTGATGCATTCAAAAATACAAGGAAGTTATGAAGAGTAAATCACATTCATTGATTTGGGGGGACGACTAAGAATATGCCAGCATCTTCAATTGTTAGCATCTTTATGAGACAAAAAAAACTCTTCATTCAACAATTTAATCAATAAAATATATCAAAATATACATACCCTACCCTCTCTATATAAAAAAAACTCATTCCCAAAACCCAAAACCTTTGGTTAAAGCACAATTTAGCTKCTGCTTCYACYGATTAGAAAAGATTGTTCGATGTCATCACAAAYGCATGTGCTAAGCGCAGATACCTCGGGACCCTAATAASGACGGCGACGTGCACCATGCATTGTCATTTCATTGAGAGTTTGCTGTGAACTAAATATGTCAATGAAGGCCTAATCGGTGTGTTTGATAATAATTTCCCACATTAGTCCCTCATCCACCTCCTGCTGCATTTTGGTCTTTGATTGTTTTACACAGTTAGCCACATATTTTTCCTTCTTCATTGATGCATTTTTGAGGTTGCTCTTCACGATATGGTTGTGTTTTTTATCCTAACAAATTATCTCTTCTTAGTGATTGGGTTCACTTTACAATTACCATAATATCCATTCAAAAGGATGGTGAGGATATCACTCAAGAGGTATTCATGAAGTGGAGTTCCATGATCACG
>JASDQU011249071.1:0-22585 GCA_032191745.1 Picea mariana
TTGGCATTTGGGTTTCCCTGATTGGACTATAAAGGTGTTACCGATTTGATAGGGCTGCCTATCTCGGTAGATGGCTATTTCTCTTCTATGTTAGTAGCCTATTTATCTGGTGTGCACGGTGGTGTTTCCTATCCCTTTTTTAACAAATCTTCAATTTGAGCCTTCGTTTGACCACCAGGTGGATTTGATGTTGCAGTATCCACCTTCTGAGTTAAAACTCCAACTTTCTTCACATTCTCTTGAGTGTCTCACCCACCGAAAATTCTTTCTTCTAAACCTTGAGTCACAACTTCTTGCATAGATGGAGGTGTCTGGGTTTCTCCCTAAAAAACTTTAAGCAAACTATTTCTTTTGTGTTTTTGGAAATTGTAGAACTCATCTAATTTCTCTAGAGCCGGAGTTTGGACTCTGCTCAACACCTCCTGGTATGAATTTACTCCCTCAAATATTTCATCTTATTGGGAATATTCATGCTCATATATCTTCAGATTGTATTGGTCTAAGTGGTTTGATATGATCTTGTGAGGATCATTCTTCTTGAATTCAATATCTACCATCTTGATGTCTTCTAAGGCCGCAGCCTCCACTTTCGAGTGGTCAAAATCAAACAATGAGAACATACCAATTTGTAAAGGGAAGGTCAAACATACCTTTTTTTGCGTCACTTATAATTCTTTTTTGATTTCCCCCGTTACAGTTTGATAGGATACCTCTCAACACGCCAACCGATATGGAAGAAACTTTGGTAAAGAATTTGGGGAAACTACACATCCAAAAACCCTGAAGTAGGAGAAATGCTCCTCAATGTACCAGCCTGCTATTTTCCCCATGCTAGTCATGATCTTTTCTGAAATCCTAGGACGTGGGCAACCATAGAAAGAAATATGCATTGACACTACCACATAGTTTGATATTTCATAGAAGAAGTATTTTTCTTTATCCTCGCACAACTTGGAGTGATAGAAATGTATGGGCTCAACGTTGGTTGGAGTCCATCTCCAACTCATAAAAGGAAACGACATCATCAAGAAAATGGCATCCATAATGTATGTCGACATGTATAAAGAGTAAGGTTTCCCTTTGTCTTTTGATGACTGATATTCTGTGATTTCCTTGGCCAAACTGTCCAATAATATCTTGGCCCAATTGAAATAAAAACCTTCAGCAACTTCAGGCATGATTGGTACCCATGGTAGAAGGAAGTGAGCAGAGGTTTGTTATCCACAATTTTGGTCATCGTGATGATGTTATGATGATGTTATGATGATGGAAAATCAAGCTCTTAACTAAGAACACTTTCCTGAGAAAATTTACACTTGTCTGCTTCCAGAAATCATGTTTTTTAAAGAGATTCGCAGGCTACCTGTATACTTGCCTGCGAGAATGCCTGATTCTCGTAGGCTGCATTAAGTTGGAGTGCGAGGGGTTCGCACTGTACCTAATTTCCAGGGTGTGAACATCTTCTTAAAGAGGAAAAAGATGAATTTCTCGAGCCTTCTAGAAGGGAATCTTCGAGAAGAATGAGTTGGCTAGCGAATGGTTATCTAAGTACTGGTTTTCCTGATATCTTGGGATCATTTCCTATCCAAGTAACTAATCTATCTTCTCCTATATATTGAGAAGATTACTTATGGAAAAGGTTAACAAGAGGCAAACTAGCAAGAGATTGATTGGAGAATTAGTGTGAGACTGTATGGAGGACTGATGCTACAACAGCTATAGACAATAGAAAAGTCATCAAAAGTGGTTGATTTTCTTCATGCATGAGAAAGTGTGTGTGTCAGAGCTAGGAGCCATTGAAAGGAGATCTACAACATCAAGGCTCGGGTTGTAAGTTTCACTTTTAGTTAATTCAATACAGTAATATGTCCCTTTCCCATAAAGATGATGTCACTTTATTACATAATTCCTTGATCATATGTATAGATTAGCCATTGAATATATTGATCTGCCTTCACTTCGATTGGTTTGTACTATTGTGATCTGGATGGGACAAGAGCATTGGAGCGAAGCTTGGAACAATAGAGACCTAAGGAAAGCGTTCATAAGGTATGTACATGATCCTAATCTCTTAGTTCATTCAATAGGTTAAATCTAGGGAAAGTGTATTATTCTGTCTTGTTTTGTTCTAGATCCAGGTGGATCTAGAGAGATCGGTTTGTGTCTGCACTCACGGATTTATCCTGAAACAAGGTTTCTCTCCTGAAAATTCTACATAGCATCATGGCCACATATATCATATGGGCGTCTAATGATGCAGTGGCATATATGCCATGGGTATCTTCTCTGAACTTCTCATAGCGTGCCCACCAGTTCTTGATTAAGTCAGGATAGTTCTTTCCACCTTGTGTGCACTCTTCTTCATCGAACTCTTTTAATAAATTGACATTATAACTATGTTTGAATGTTGGGCATAATTTGTACATCATATGTATATGTTCTGGTCAAAAATACCCAATAGAAACATTTTGTGAATTGTGGATGCTCCTAGTTGAGACGTCAACGTTCTCCGGGGCCCAGGCTATCATGTCGTTATAGGGCATGAGTCTCGGTTACGTGGCTATTTTATGGAGATCTGATTGAGATATGTACTAGAGCTTACTCGCATGAGTTTCAATCACCTTATAGCTCGACTCTTTTGGGTAGTTAATCAACTCGTATTGTAGGGTATCAAATAATTGTGTCCAGGTTTTCACGGTATCTACAGCTCTCGATGATGTGTCTGAGAGGACATCTGTGTTCTGGCTCGATATTTCACTAGTCTCTTTAGCTATTTTCTGCGGAGCCATGATAGTAGTGAGCTCAGAACTGTGCTACCTGTTATAGGGAAATGCAAAAATTTCATAGCTTTTTAAAACTTGTTGTTCTGTGAAAACGAAAATGGAATTCAAGCTTCAATATCCTTTCCCCTTAAGTGTGTTGAGTTACAAATACTTTACTGACGATGCATTCAATTTCCTTAATGAAAATATTTATGCAATGATCTGAGATCTTATTTGAAATCATTTTCGTAGATCAATTATTAATGCCATTAATGTCTTTTGGTTTGCGATAAGAAGGTTTGATGAATAACATTTGAATTTACCTGAGCTATGATTCAACGAAAAATTAATCACGAGATGATCCTTATTAACCCATTAGTTAATCTTGTTTATTGTTAAGTGTTTTTTCGGGTTTTTGGAATTTGGGATTTTGGTAGTTGCTCAAGAGAGAATCCCTAAAACACGAAATCGCAAAGTGATTAATTAACCTTAATCATGTTTAATCCATTAAATATGTGTTCTTAATTTCAAGTATTTTGGGGTTTCGTACTTCGTGATAGTAGAGTGAAATGGATGGTGAATATCCGAACTCCGAATGTGCTAAGTTATTAATTAACTGTTAATCGAGATTGAATTATTTAAAAAGGGTTTACCTTCTTGGCGTTTACATGTTTCAGGCATCAGAAAAACAAATTTATTGGATTTTCAACAGGTCACTACCCTTAGTGATGTGTTAAAACTTAGGAAGGTATTTATGTATGGTGACTAGGATCTGTTGAATGCTTTTTGCGTATCGGGATTTTGCAGGCCCGACATGGAGGATGGCCAGAATTACGAAACCCTAAACTCCAAAACAGTCTCTAGTGACTTAACTCGTTAATGAGTGGGCGACTCCACAACTTTGAAAAGATTAGGATCATTTGATTAGATGGAAAATTTCATCAAAGGTGAGAATCAAGCGTGCTTTATTCTTATTTTAAATGGGAATGAAATCTATTTAAAATCTAAAATGTTCATAAATATATATGTGTTCCAACATAGGCTCCATCTAGGGATAGCGTCTCCCCGCGAGACACAGAAGAACAGTAGACCACGTGCCTTTATTGGGTAAATGGATTCATTATTTCATTTCTGTGAAACTCATTTGGAAAAGGATCATACTAAGAAAAATAGTTTCAACCGAAACTTAGAAAACCTTAAAACACATCAAATCATGACCTTTAGTTAGGCTATTTGAAATTACTCCTTCTTATAACTATATTCAGATTTGCTTAAGATAATCAAAGTAACTTTAGCTGAAATATCAAGATTTGATCGATTTCGTTCATATCAAGGTTAAGTATATGTGTCATGTTTCATGGGGATCCCTCGTTGGTTCAAAATGTAAATCTCATTGAAAAAGAATTAAATGTTAGAGTATATTATGTAGATACGTATGAAAACCACACATATATCATAGATATTGCTTCACTGCCAGCAAGCCTGTTCAGTACCCCGATGAAGTTATCTACATTTCCCATTGAATTTCCTTTCACCACTTCGATTAGTAATTTTTCATTTAAATGCTGAGATGAGGGCAATCATTTAATGAATTTCCTTTCATCATCTCTTTTTGGACAAAATGGGGGCAATCGATTTTTCGAATTTACTTTCACCATTTTCCTTGGACTAGATGGGGGCAATCATTTTATGAATTTCCTTTCACCATCTGTCTTGTATTTTAATACATGAAGTGGGGGGAATCAATCTGTATGTAACATACAAGGGATGATATATGTTTAAGATATTCAAAGGAAAGGTCTGTCATAATTTTTTAGTGTACTCTGAAACTAATTTTCTTCCAACATTCAATACATCTTCACATATTGCGGATATTTTATAGGGGATTTTAAATTTTAGGGATCAACCTTAAGCGAACTAGTCAGTTTAAAACCAGATAAGAGAGTTGGAGTTATTAGGATTAGCCTAAACATACTTTATTTCAGTTAAATTAAATGGGACGTATAATATTTTTCCCAACATTATTTTGAAGACATGTTTTTGAGTTTGCAGAGTGAAGGTGAAATCTTTTCCCTCTATTAAGACCAAAGGAAAGTAGTGAGAATCATAGGAAAATAAAACTCGAGGATGGATAGGATAAAAAAGAATAAATATTCAAAATGTCTTGCTGCGAACAAGGTTATTCCCACGTGAGCTTGTTTGTTGATTCTCGAATTTTCTTAAAGGTCCCTTTATTTTTATTTTCTTTTTATAAATTTTATTTCATTTTTTATTTAATTTATTTTACTCAGAGAAAAAATTTAGGATTAAGCTATAATTTTACATTTCTTTGGTTGTTTCTCAAGTGACGATATATATATACGAATGAGACTTTTTCCGTTCTTAGTGAGATCTCCTTGAAAATTTAATTCGGGTCAATAGGGTAATATCTCATACCTCCGATTTTCCTTATATTTTCAATCAAGTAAACGATTTTCTTATCACCTGTTTTGAGAGAAAACCAATGTTTTGGAAAGTGGGTGTTGGTTTCTGATACATATTTATCTCTTGACTATCAGTAAGTATTTAACCTCAAAATAGAAATGGGAAATGTCAGAACTTTTGTAGAAAAATAAATCATATAAGTTACTTGTTTTTATATTTGTTTTTTTACAAAATCAACAAACCTGGCCTTATTTACAATAAAAATGAAAACTTACCAAAGAAATGAAAAACTACAAATCAAAACATGAAAATCAAACTAGTATGTACAATGGGAATTTGGAATCTGATTATTGCATGAAGTATTTCAGGTAACGCCCACTAACAGAGGCGTTAAGGATTTTCCCATCAAGGTTTTCTAATAAGAATGAATTATTTCCCTCGGAAGCCATGATACAGAAAGGTCCAAACCATATGTGATCAAACTTGTCGTGCTTTCTTGCGTGTTTTTTTATAGCATCCCATTTCAAAACTAGGTCCTCCAACAGGAATTCCCTATTTTTAGTTTTTTTATCAAACAGGGATTTCATATTATCTTGATATCTTTGAAGTTTGTCATACACCTCATCCCTATTCTATTGGTCTTCAATTAACTAGTTTATTATTTTGGTAACATCATTCGTCTCTTCCTTCACATCTTTCCAAAGCTTCATCATGGGTAGAGTGACATTTATGGGGAGGACCACGTCAGTACCATACACCATTTGGAAAGGAGAAATTCCGATTGAATTCCTAGTGTTGATTTGATTTTCCCACCAAGCGTATTTCAAATGGACATGCCAGGCTTTCTTATTTTCAGTCAACACCTTTTTTATTATGGTGATTAGGCTCTTATTCGATGATTCGACTAATTTGTTTCCCTAAGGATAGTAACTTGTGGAATGTCCTAGTATAATGTTTTAATTTTGAAAAAAGCTAACCATCGCCATGGATTTGAAGGCTTGGGCATTATCCGTAACTATCTTACGAGGACAGTCAAATCGTGATAAAAAAATTTCTTCTAAGAAATTGATCACCACTAAATCTGTAGCATTTCGTGTCGGAATGGCCTCTACCCATTTAGTGAAATAATCTGTGGTGGTTAAAATCCATTTATGTTGTGAACTAGAATGTGGATGTATTTCTCTGATAAAATCTAGACCCCATTGTTGAAATGGAGCTTCTTTTTTGACTGGAACCAAGGGTAGTGCAGGAATCTTTTGCTTGCCTAAGAATAATTGACAAGAGTTACAGGCTCTGACTTTAGTATTTACATCAGTAAATAATTTCGGTCAATAGTATCCATCTCTGAGGATTTTATAGGATGTTTCCCTCCACGTGTGATTTCCTCCACACACCCCTTCATGAAACTCATTTATAACATTCTTCATTTCAGATTCTATCAGAAATCTTAAGAGAAAGCCTAAGGGATCCTTCCAGTACAGTTGGTTGTTGATGATGCAATATTTTACCACATGCAACTTCAATGTTCTCGCCTTAGAAGGAATCATATCACTTGGGCACTAAAGATTCAGGAGGTATGAAACTATGTCGCCATACCAAGAAGAGGAGGAAATTTTTTCCTTAATTTGATTTGCAGGTGTCTGATCATCAAATTATTCAATATTTGGAAGGTCTCTATAAGATTGCAGATGATTTATCTCGAGTTCTCTGAAATTTGATTCGGATAATATATTAGCCAGGCCTTGACCTTTGACGATTTTAGTTGGTTTTACCTCAAGATCGATTTAATTTATCTTGGCTAGCCATCGACCCCTCCTTCCATCACTATTTGGTTGAACCAATATATCCTTAAGAGAGTTGGTTGGTACGTAGGCAATTATTTTGGAATGCAACACGCAAGTCTTGAAATCTTTGAGGTCCTTCACCATAGCATATGCCTGTTTTTTCAGTATGTCATATTTCAACTTAGCGTCTCTGAGGCTTTTACTAAAAAATTCTATCGGTTGCTCGAAACCTTCATCGTTCTTCTATAAGAGCACATCTGCAATAGTATGTTTGGACGAAAATTCAAAGATTAGGAACTCTTTCATGTAGTCTAGGCTGGCCAGCATTGGTGCTTCCGTTATTACTTTCTTGATGAGTTCAAACGATGCTTTAGCTTCAACTGTCCATTTGACCTCACTGTCTTTTTTTAGCATATCTGTAATCAATTTAACAATTTCAACGAAATTTGGAATGAATCTTCTTTAACAAATTATTTTTCCTAAAAAAGATTGGATTTCCTTTATTTTCTTGGGGACATTGATGGTATCTATAGCTTCAACCCTTTTTGGGTCAATTTTGATTCCTTCCTTGGATACTATATGGCCCAAGAGTTTACCTTCTTTCATTGCAAAATGGGATTTATTAGGGTTGAGTGACAAACCGAATTTTCTTCATTTCTCGAATGTCTGTTTGAGGTGTACCAAGTGCTCTGCATCAGAGTTAGAAAAAACAGTTGAATCATCGAGATAAATAACGACAAAATTATATCTCTCGCCAACAAAGGCGATGTCCATTGCTTGTTGGAAGGTGGCCACTGCGTTCATGAGACCGAAAGGCATCTTATTATACATGAAAGTACCCAATGGAGTGGTAAACATGATTTTTTCTTTATCATCTTCATGGACCACAATTTTATTGTAACATGAACAACCATAAATCATAGACATTTTGTTATCCCCAACCACTTTTTCCAGAACGTGGTCCATTTTAGGGAGTGGATAATTGTCTTTAAGGATTGATCTATTTCGATTCCTGAAATCTATGCAAAGTCTGATTTCACCGTTCTTATTCTTGACTGCAGCTAAGTTGGCTACCTACTTGGAATATCTGAGTGGAACAATAATATTTGCATCAAGGACATTTTTTAGCTCCCTTTCTATTACAGGTAGGAGTATAGGATTTATCTGTCTGAGTTTCTTCCTGAAGGGTTTGATGCCTTTCTTTAAAGAGATTTTATGTTCGATAACAATGGTATCATAAGTTTTTAGTTCATCATAAGAACAAGTGAAGACATATTTATATTTCTTGAGTAAATCAACATATTTAATTTTCACTTCAGGTCGGAGGTATTTAGCTATTTTGACCAGTTTAGGGTTTTCCTTAGTGCCTATATCACAATCTTCAATCTCTTTGGGATGAGCTTGCAAGGTAGAATTTAGGGGTATGTCATCATGATCAAATGATATTTCTAAAGGAATCAGACCTTTACGGATCCGATTGTTTTTTAGCACCAACATGTGGTGGTTAGCGATCTTATCCTGGAGATTTTGAGGATCTTCATATTCCTACATGATCCAAGTAGGGTCATTCTGATTTTCCTGGTCGATGTGTGTTTAATAAAATTCATCCACCATTTATAGAAACTTCTTGATCTGGTCATCGTCTTCAAATACCTGCCAGTGTTGAACATTATTTGGTATTGAAGACATGTGCCTCATTTCTATGTGATACTTTAGCTTCAAGACGGTAGGTGGCATAAAAGTAGCAGCGACTTTCTCTAGAGAGTCAACTTGTTGATTTTCTTCCCTAGGAATGTGATGAATATTAAACGATGAGAAAAAAATTTCTATCAAATCTCAGGCACAGTTCTTGTATGACCTTAGCCTTCCATGTTTGGATTGATATTGTTTCCTTATCTTTTTTACAATTAATTATGCGTCACCATAAACTATTAGATTTTCAATTTTCAATTTCCTAGCAGCCTCTAATCCTAAGGCAAGAGCTTCATACTCGCATACGTTTTTGGTATAGTCAATGTCCCACTGTAATCTATATGAGAAAGGAATAATGAATTCATCTCCAAGTGCCACAAACAACACCCCAGCTCCTTCTCTTTCCCAAGACAAAGCACCATCAAAAAACATTTTCCAAACTTCTATATGATTTACATTTTTGTTTGTTTTTTCTATTTTTTTGTTTTCTTCTTCTGTACAATTTTATTTTGTACATTCATCGAAACCCTCATCAATTGATAATATACAGTTTCCTACATCTTGATCGGTGACATATACCGGGTAATTATTTGGGTTCTTTGGGTCACTTACAGTATATGCCAATCTTGTCTCTTTGTATAGATGGGTGAATTCTCCACTGAAAATCGAGATCGTAGCATATGTCATGTCCAGTTGAAGCGATACTCCAAGTTAGTCACCCCAAGACCTGGATAGCAACATGCCATACTTTACAGGGACATCAACAATGACTACATACATAAGAATACTCTTTACAGGAATCTGTGCAAGATTAACCACCAAATATTTTATCTTACCAAGACATTTAACTTTTCTTGAATCAAAAGAATACATATATCGGTATGGTCTAGCAACCTCGAGACCTAGTTTTTCCATAATAACTTTGGACATTAAGTTGTGGGATGCTCCAGAATCCAACATATAGCTATGGAGTAGGTGATCATGCACAATCAACATAATGTAAAAAGGAGCGACAAAATATTTAGCATTTTCGATATGTGGAGCAAACTTTATAGTAGGTCTATCATCTTCTAAATCAATAACATCCACATGAGATTCAACATCTGATAAATTAATAATCTTCGAAATTTTCTTTCTATACATTGTATTTTTTGCTAGTTCAACCAGAGGTACAAGAATTTTGATTTTATTATTTTCATTTTCCAGATTGAAACTTCCATTTGTCTTCTCAGATTCTCTGGTTGGGATCTCTATTTATCTTCTTTCTAGCCTATTAGTATGTGTTTCCTTTTTTTTGGTTGTCTTTGTTTTGGCAGCTTGCGTTTCAACTGTTTTAATTTTGGTAGCTTGTGTTTCAGTGGATGGCTGGATTTCCTCATTCGTTTTAGTTCTCGAAAATATTTTCTTTGGTAGAGAAGTTTTAGAATTTTTATCTCTAGGCCTTATATTATATTTCTGTTGAAGCTCTTCCATTATAGAGTTGGCGATTCCTTGATAATCAAAATATCCCAAATTATTTATACTTTCCCCATTTCCAAACAATGGTTCTTTTTCTAAATAACTTTCGTAATCCTGTCTGATTAGGTGGGGTTCTTGGTCTTCATCACTGAGGTTGTTTATCTCTTCATATAACCCCTCATAGTCTTACATATCATCATTTTGCATGAAGTTTTCTTTTTTAAAAGGGGCTTTGATTATTTGGCCCTCATTTTTCACTTGTTTCTGTTGGATCTGGGGGTTAGGATTTCTATGGAAATCCTTTCTAGAAAATGGATCACACTTAGCTTGGTATATTCCCATTCCAGAGATTTTATTTGATAGGTCTTTTATTATTTTTTCCATATCGTCCATCTTTTCTTCTGCAGATTTTCTAGAACTGGAGGGTCCTATTTGTTCTCTGAAGCATCTAGGTTCCTTGGTTCCCATATCAACCTTGGATTTTACTTTACCCGATGCCATAATGCTCAACTCTATTTATGTAGCATCATCTTGCAGTCCCGTGAGAGTAGCATATCTTCTTTCCCTTAGAAGCCAGGGAAAGTCGGGCTCAAAAGCCCCTGTGAATGTCACTTTAGATGTGGGTTGAGAGGGTTTAACTTTTACTGGGATCTTATGATATAGTTTGTTAAACCTCTAGGTGAATTCTAGGAATGTCTATGAATTATTTTTCCTCAAAACCCCAAATTTTGTCAGATAGTACAAGTGATCTTTCTTTTCTCCCCACTGTCTCAATAAATCATTTTCTATCTCGTTGTAAGACCTCAGGGATCCTACTGTAAGTCCTCTAAACCAGATCCTTACTTTCCCCTAAAATTTTTCCACTAGGAGCCTTGCGTATACGTCTTCATGTTTGATACCAAGGATATCAGTGAATTGATCGAAAACATTTATGTGTTATGTCACCGTTAAATCTCCCTCCTTTGTAAAATTTGGTAATTTTTTCATGTAATTTTTAGGTAGGTTATGAAGGACGGGAGGAAGGACTAAAGGGGCATATCTGGAAGCTACCTTAGCAAAAATCTTATGGGGTGGGGGTGTTCCTTGACAACCTACGCCTCAAGGACCACCTCTACCTCCAAAACCACCTCCTATGGCAGCACCACCTCCTCCGACAACACCACCTCCATGGACACCTCCAACCGCAACCATCGAAAATCAGGGGGATGAGCTTCAAGAGTTAAAAAGAGGGTTTTCGTAAGCTTCTAAGAACCAAAGTGGTGACCTTTTGACTTCCTAGGGAAGTGATGAAGGGGAGTTTGGAAAATGATCGTTATGAGATGAAAATTCTATAAGGGGTGGAAACGGGAAACATGGACTAAATTCTTCAGACTTACAAGATGTATATATAAGTGAACCGACAGGTGACAATTCAGGATATAAAGTATGTTGTTCGAGGTTTAAGAGAATTGAAACATTTAATTATGGAGAGCATGGGGTAGACAAAAAAATTATAATAGGGGGTATATATGATGTTCTTCTATTCAGACAGTTCAGCGTATCAAAAGGGTTAATCTCAATGTTTATTGTAGGCTCGCTAGTTGAGGCCTCCGCAGAAGGTGTTTTCTTAAGATTTTCTTCAAGAGTTAATCCTTTGACCGGAACCTTAGTATTGACTTGAGTTATTTTGCGTTGATACTTCTTACCTAAAGATGAGGTAGTGGACTTGAGGTATCCCTTGGGTTTTAACAACCTTTTGGGGTCAGATATGGGCATAGTCTGCTACTCGTCTAGGTTCTTCCTGGTATTATTTTGACCGAATGCCAGTTTATCTATAGTGGTGTCGCCAAGTGAAATATAAAAATTAGCCTTATTATTATATTCGATCTTTGTTCACTATCAAAGAGAAAAAATTTACCATGTCTTTCTCCCAGGGAAAAATAACTTCGTTTCTCCATCCCTGGCAACGATGCCAAAAAGATGTTGTTATTGAGATTACACTTAAGGCTCAAAGGATAATGTCAGGCATCATGAATATAATGGAATGTTTTGAAAGTTTCTTTTTCTTTCGTTATTTATATAAGAATTAATCCTCAAATGAAATTAATGACAGAACAGGACATAGGTCGTATTTTTTTGTTTGAGTCAATTTATAAAATCAAATGATGTGGGGGAAACTTACAAAATTGTTAAAAAAAATGAGGCATATAAAGAATGCACCCTTGAAAGGATATAAGATACAATAACCCAAGTAGCTCACAAGTCTTGTATTTACTTATAGCAAATATAGAGGAAAAACTGCTTGCTTATCAAACAACCGATAAAATTTGACTATAGTAGTAGTACTAAATTGCAACCACTCACTTATCAAGGAATGACATAAAGAAATCTAGAGATATGAGATACAGGAGAAACACATAACTCAAACTGCACAAAAATTAGAATCTCTGTCTGCACTTGTATTAATCCTCACTAAGAAGAGTTTTTCTCTATTATATTTAGCAAGAATCAACCCTTTGTCAAGTCTTCAAACTATAAATTTATAAAAAAATTATCTCAACCCTAAGCAGTTAGAATTCTCATAATTTAAAAACAGTAAATATTACAATATGTAAAACTTGAAGAGTTTCATTTTCATCTCCTCTATCTCTTCACCTGGTGGCAGAGACATTTCTTCTTCTTGTCCTCTAGCTCAGAAACATTTGGCCTCTAATCATGACCTATGTAAATAGTATGCACACGTTGTCTCATTTATTTCCAGATGTGTTGGATTTCCCTTGTTCGATACACTGAACACATCTTCTTACGAACTGCACCACTAACCTTGAAGGTTATGTTATGTGAGTCGCCTCAAAAGTATATAGCTTCTTTTCTATATGAGGCAACCTATCTTGAATTTTCCTTGCATCCAAAGATATAGCCTATAGTTGTAAACTAGGATTGACTATCAACTTATTAATCTAGATAAGGTCGATTTGTTTCAATTGCTGGATTGTCGCCCGGGCTTCGTCCATACTTCTCTTGGAATTAAGTTGATTTTTTACTATATAAAGTTTCCCCAGGGCCACAGAGATACTATCCCCTTCAACATCCAATGACTCTTTTTCAAGTGAAGACAATGATTCTTCTCAAGCTTTCTTTACTTCCCTAGATAATCTTTTTCTTTCAGCCAGATTCGCCTCCTAGGTCTTCAGTATTATGTCGCCTCGAGTCTTCTCCGAAAGAGAAAATCGAGAGGCCCTTGCTACTTCGTCCCTTGATGGTATGAAAACGACCTCATGGAATGTAACTTGAGCTATAGTGGCCTATGTCTCCCTAATATAAATGTTATTTAGGTAATGGTCTCCCACCCGTTAACATCTTTGAACACCTTCTACTTTAGTAAAAAGGTTTTGCTAGGTTGATTCCATCCTTTCGTGCACCTCTAAGGCATAAGATTTGAAAACCACCATGTTCACTACCATGTTCTCAGCCAAGTATATTTTAGCCTACATTTGTTTGACCAACTCTCCCTATTGAATGGCCAATTCTCTATTAGTTTGTGAATTTTTATGCATTTCATCAAGCCTGGTTTTGAGTTGTTGAATTTCCTATCTGTCACAGGCTTTGATTTTTCCAAAAACCTTATTCATCTCATCTCTTACCACTTTTTCTGTGGCCTTCATATGGCCTTGCAACTTCCTTTCCAACTGATCTCTCTGTTTCAATTGTTCCGCTAGATTCCTAACTAAATACTTATTTGTCATGGAAAAAGATCCAAATGAGCTTGCCATTTTTGTAGCGAATTCTACCTCTTCTAAGGCCTGTCCATCATATATCCCTATGTGTCTTTTGATAGTTTCACCCTCCTTTTAGTGCATTTCTCTTTTGAGAATATCCCTCCTCTTCTTACGGAAAAAAAAAGTCAGAAGGGGGCATTTCTTCAACCGAAATAGGAGTAAGATATTCTATAAATACGACTTCGACATTTGGGTTTCCCTGACTTGAATGTAAAGTTGTTAGCAATATGATAGGGATGCCTATCTTGGTAGATGGTTGTTTCCCTACTGTGTTAGTAACATATTTATCTGGTGTGGATGGTGGTGTTTCCTGTCGCTTATTTAACAAATCTTCTATTTGAGCCTTCATTTGACCACCATGTGGATTTGATGATGCAGTATCCACCTTTTGAGTTAAAACTTCAACTCTCTTCACATTATCCTGAGTGTCTCACCCATCGGAACTTCCTGCTTCTAAAAATTTAGTCACAACTTATTGCATAGATGGAGGTTTCTAGTTTTCTCACTTCAAAACTTTAGGCAAACTATTTCTTCTTTGTTTTTGAAAATTGTAGAACTCGGCTAATTTCTCTAGAGCCATATTTTGAACTCTGCTCAACACCTCCTGGTATGAATTTACTCCCCAGAATATTTCATCATGTGGGGAATCTTCAAGCTCATATCTCTTCATATTGTATTGGGCTAGGTGGTTTGACATGATCTTGTGAGGACCATGCTTCTTTAATTCAATATCTACCAGCTTAGTGTCTTCTAAGGTCGCAGACTCCACTTTTGAGTGGCCAAATCAAACAATGAGAAGATACCAATTTTTAAAGGGAATTTCGGCCATACCTTTTTCTACACCACTTTTAATTCTTTGATGATTCCCCCCATTACAGTTTTATAGTCTACCTATCGGCATAGTAGCCGATCTGGTAGAAACTTTGGTAAAGCATGTGTGGGAACTAGACATATAAAAACCGTGATGTAGGAGAAATTCTTCTCAGTGTACCAGTCTGCTATTTTCCCCAGGTTGGTCATGATCTTTTCTGAAATCCTGGGAGGTGGGAAACTGTAGAGAGAAATATGCATCGGCACTAACACATAGTTGGATATTTCGTAGAAGAAGTCTTTTACTTTATCCTCCCACATATTGGAGTGATAGAAATGTATGGGCTCAACGTTGGCTGGATTCCAACTCCAACTCATCAAAGGAAACAACGTCATAAAGAAAATGGAATCCATAATGTATGTTGACATGTAGAAATAGGAAGGCTCCCCTTTGGATTTTGATGAATGATATTCTGTGATTTCCTTGGAGAAACTGTTCGATAATATCTTGGCCCAATTGAAACAAAAACCTTCGGCAACTTCGTGCATGATTGGTACCCATGGTAGCAAGAAGTGAGAACAGTTTTCTCTCTCGAAAATTATACATAGCATCATGGCCACATACATCATATGGACGTCTAATGATGCAGTGGAATATATGCCATGGGTATATGCTCTAAACTTCTCAGGGAATTACCACCAGTTCTTGATTAAGTTGGGGTAATTCCTTCCACCTTGTGTGCACTCTTCTTCACCGAAATATTTTAAGAAATCAACATTATAATTGTGTTTGAATGACGGGGATAGTTTGTACATCACCTGTATATGTTCTGGTCCAAAAGACCCAATAGAAACTTTCTATGAATTGTGGATTCTCCTGGTTGAGACATCAACATTCTCCAGGGCCCAGGATATCATGCCATTATACGGCATGAGTCTCAGTCGCGTGGCTATTTTATGCATCTCTGGTTGAGCTATGTAATGAAACTTAGTCGCATGAGTTTCGGTCACCTCATAGCTCAACTCTTCTGGGCAATTAATTATCTTGTAATGTAGGATATAAAATTCTTGTGTCCATTTTTTCATGGTATCTATAGCTCTCGACAATGTCCGAGAGGACATCCATGTTCTGGCTCGATCTTTCACTAGTCTCTTTAGCTATTTTCCGTAGAGCCATGATAGTAGTGAGCTCAGAACTGTGCTACATGTTACAGGGAAATGAAAAAATTTATTAGCTTGCTAAAACCTGCTATTATGTGAAAACGCAAATGGAATTCAAACTTCAATATCCTTTTCCCTTAAGTGTGTTGAGTTACGAATGCTTTATTGACAATGCATTCACTTTCCTTAATGAAAATATTTATGCGGTCATCCGAGATCTTATTTGAAATCATTGTCATAGATCGGTTATTAATTCCATTAATGTTTGGTGGTTCATGATCAGAAGGTTTGACGAATAACATTTATATTTACCCGAGCTACGATTCAACGAAAAATTAATCACGAGATGATCCTTATTAACCCATTATTTAATCGTGTTTATCGTTAAGTGTTTTTTTGGATTTTCGGACTTTGGGATTTTGGTAGTTACTCGAGAAAGAATCCTGGAAATGCAAAATCGCGAAGTGATTAATTAACCTTAATCATGTTTAATCCATTAAATAATCGTTCTTAATTTCAAGTATTTTAGGGTTCCTTACTTCGTGATATTAGAGTGCCATGGATGGCGAATATACAAACTTCGAATGTGCGAAGTTATTAATTAATTGTTAATCGAGATTGACTTATTTAAAAAGGGTTTAGATTTTTAGTGTTTACATGCTTCATACATCGACAAAACAACTTTATTGGATTTTCAACAGGTCACTACCTTTAGTGTTTTGTTAAAAATTAGGAAGTTATTCGTGTATGGTGACTAGGATCTGTCAAACGCTTTTTACATACCGGGATTTTGCAGGTGCAACATGGTGGAACACCCGAATCACGAAATTTTGAAACCCGAAACTCCAAAAAAGTCTCTAGTGACTTAAATCTTAATGAGTGGGTGGATCCACAACTCCGAAGATATTTTGATCGTTTCGTTAGATGGAAAATTTCATCAAAGGTGAGAATCAAGTGCGCTTTATTATTTTTTTAACACAGAATGAAATCTATTTAAAATCTAAAAGTTTAGAAATATATATGTGTTCCAACAGTATGAATAGTAATCATCAAACTCCTTACTGCAATATTCACCTCCATTGTCTAATCTGGGACACTTCAACCTTTTTCCTGTCTTATTCTCAACCAAAGCTTTCCATTTATTAAAAGTATGAAAAACATAAGATTTTTTTTGAATGCGATAAACCCAAGTTTTTCTAGTTGCATCATCAATAAAAGTAACATAATAATGAGAGCCACCAAGAGATGATACCTGAGTTGGTCCCCATACATATGTATGCACAAGATCTAACCTTTCATTCTTATTTTCTTTTCCGACTCTGAGAAATCTGACTATTTGTTGTTTTCCATAAACACAATGCTCATAGAAATCCAAATCAATTTTTTTAAGATCTGGAAACAAATTTTTTTGTGAAGTATCTTCATCCCATTATCACTCATGTTCCCAAGACTATGATTCCACAATGATGTATCCACTCCTGTTTAATCTAAGGAGATAGAAGATTCATTATTACCAGTACATAAATACAATGTACCTACCTTCTCTCCTTTTGCTCTCACCAATGATCCTTTGGTGACCTTCCACCCATTATCTATGAATATGGATATACAAGCTTCACTTGTCGACTACCCTGTTGAAATTATATTTTTCCTTAGATATTGAACATGTCTTACCTCTTTCAACAACCATTGGTTTCCATTCCTTTGCTTTATTTTTACCTTTCTCATTCCAACAATTTTGCATGATGCATCATCACCCAAATGAACCTGTCCAAAATCACCTTGAACATAATCTAGAAAATTTTTTCTATGGGGTGTGGCATGAAATGAAGCCCTTGAATCTACTACCCAAGACTCATAAATATTATCTATATAAAGAATCAAAGAATCTTGTAACACATCACCTGTTACATTCACTTCCTTATTTTTTTCTTTTTGTCCATCTCTTTGTTTCTTTGGAGCTCTGCATTATTTCTTCATATGTCCTTTCTTACCACAATTCCAACACCATATCTTTCCAAATATCGATTTGGATCTTCTCTTCCTAGAATTCTTGTGGTTCCATGATCGATGTTCTCCATGTTCAATGCAATACTTGATGTCTCACCTATAATTTTCCATCGCATTTCCTCACTAAGGATAACACCAACAACATCATCAAATTTTAAAGTATTTGAACCAGAGACAGAGTTAATTAAAGCCATTACCAAGCCATTCCATCTTTCTAGAAATGAGCAGAATATTATAAGATCCCTGACCTCATCAACAAAGTCCACTTTTACAGAACTTGGTTGATTAGTAACCGTAATAAATTCATTTAAATGATCTACAACAAACCCACCTTTTGAAATATTCATATTAAATAACATCTTCATTAGAAATACCTTATTGTATGTAGAGGGTTTCTCATATAGTTTATCCAATGCGTCCATCAACTTCTTTATTGTCTTTTCTTTTGAAATATTGAAATCCATAGACGCTGTCAGGGTCAGTCGTATCATTCCTAGTACCATTCTATCTATAACCTCCCATTGTTCGTCCTTCATGGTTGTTGGATTATTTTATATTCCACCCAACAGTAGGAATAGATCCATCTATAATAAATAATCTTCCATCTTCATCTTCCATAACTAGTAGTTTTGGCTGTTAAATTTCTCGACCCTAAAATTTCCATCTTCCACCACTACTCCAACTCGAACTAGGAACCCTCTTTTCTTGTGAGTTACCTTTCACTCAGATACCAATTGTTACAAAAATAGGATTGCAGAGAAATAAATAAAACAAATGTGGAAATAAAACACAGAAGATACAAAATACAATAGAGACACAGATATATGTGGTCCACCAAGTGTGGGCTACCTCCACCGAAGAAATTTCCAGGTCCTTTCTTTATTATTATCTAGAAAAATGAAGGGATACAACCTACAAAACACCCACTGTAACTTCCTCTTATTTCTCTCACATTCTCCTCTCATAGAATACAATATTGTCCATAATACTTAGCCAACATTTCCCTCATAAAAGAGGGTTTCCTTCTAGGGAATAAAAACCTAACATAACTTCTACCATCATATTTATGAACTTATAATTAATGGTCCATATTTACTATGAAATTACAATATACATTTACAATACAATTTTTCGTTTAGGGTGTTCACCCTCCAATCCCTACGTGGGGCCGCTTGCACCCAGACCCCACAGGGGGGGTAACCCCCCCGACACTCGCCCGCGTAGATGAGTGTACATTCCTCTGGGGTGTAAAGTATTAATGGGGTACAAACACGACTGAAAATAAATACCTCCGAATCAAGAATATAATCAGGGTCCACAACCAACACTCTGTCATTCAACCCATCATACTTGGGTGGGTCACATAACTTTGTTCCAATCCAACGCAATGATCAAGTAATGCAAGAACATCATCTAGGTGATACTTCATGCATGCTTTGTTTCCAATGTTCCAAAACTTCCTCTCAATATGACACACATGATATAATGCTTCTATAACTTAAGGATCCATCTATAGTCGGACTAACGTAGTCATCCATTCACGTAGTCAGATTATATAGGTTATCAATTTTATTCCCTTTAGCTGGTTCTATATACCTCTTTCCTTCTTTCAGATCCAATGGTGCAGTAACGTTCAAACCCCCTACTTCAAATATCATTTCCATTTTCTTTAGATTAATAATCATCTTATTTTTAAATTCCCATTCAATCCCCATTAGCATTGGATATGGTTGATTATCATCCGTGATCTCGATGAATTCAAAATCTACTTACTTTGCAACACATCTATATTCACAAGTACCCCTAACAATCAACTAATTGGTACGATATTGTGTTGGTTTTCCAATATTGATTGGATGAGAGACGTTCATCACGCTTCTAGGTCCTTCTTCGTGCTTCTCTCCTAATATCTTATGTACGTTCCAATTCAAGTTTTGATTCTGATTCCCTCTTTCCTTCCACTTTGCAAGTATTTGCAGACAATATTTTCTCACATGATCCAATGCTTTGCAATATGTGCATGTTGTACAAGGATTCAGGAAGTCATGAGCTAAGTATTCTAGTTGATTATAATTGTAGAACATTATTGGTCCTCTACCTCCTCTACCCAAAACCCCTCTTCCTCGACCTCTGCCAAACCCTCCTCGACCTCCTCGAATAGAGCCTCTTTGATTCTTATAATGTGGAATAGATCCTTCAATAATGGGATTTTCCTCTTGAATTATATACGTATATGAAGTGCACTCCCTCATCAGGTCATATAAGTTGCATTCCTTCTCTTCCTTCCCTACTGACTTGCAAAAGCTAAAAAATAAATTCAGGGGTGTACTCTGGTCCTTCTGCAACAATGGAGAATTAGGCAGATGATGTCCCCATTTTTTTCATACTTCACAGTACCCTCCCCTTTGTAATGGGTTTGGTGCTACAATCACTAAATAATTCACAAATGATGGGCAGTCATCCTTATGGTGGCCTTCAGTCCTACACATGAGGCACAAAAGCTTTTCCCTCTTCTCCATTCCTTTCATAAGCTCTACTACTTGGATTGTCAATGAAAATATCAGTGTCAAGATTTGAGCCATCCCTCTGCCATTCCCTATAGAATATGCTTCCAGCTTCATCAGAATCTCCAAATATTCAGGCTACGACACAAATTTTTGTTGTATCAATGGGAAATGAATGTGTGGCAATAGTCCTGCAATAAATCATTCTTTGCGTTGTTGATTCAGAATTTGGAATGTCATTCTACCCATCAAATGCTTAAATATTTGGTCATATTCCTAAATTGACTCATTCCACACTTGTTTAATTTTCGTCAACTTTGTAATGTATTGCGACTCAAATTTAGGCTTCTTAAACTCTTTCAATAACGCTTGTCGGATTTCTGTCAATGTCCTCGCTTGACCTGTTGGCATAGTACTCTGCAATTTCATGTTCTAGAATAATATGTGGCCTCTAAATGTCATTTCCAACTCCTAGATGTTTATGACTTCATCCTGGACATTCTTTGTAGCCCAAATTGTCTCAAATACAAATAGATGTTGTTTTGGGTCCTTCGACCCAACTCCTCGAAACTTAGACATTTTCAATGTATTGTCTAACCCTGCTATGGTGTTTTGTGTAGTATGTCCCTTGGGTGTTGATGGTTGATTCTGACTTGACACACGACTTCCATTGCTCTGTATACTACTATTTGGACTTCCTTCACTAACTGTAAGTTATTTTGACAAATCTTCAAATGTTATCTCAGATCCAGGTGACGTACATGGGGTCATGGGTTCGACACAAGATCTAGTCTCAGTAGGACTTAACGAATCTTATATTATAGGACTGAACTGATGAATCACTCGCTCTCCTTCTATTCTCGGTATTTCTACGATCTGGACTATTTCTTAGGGTTTTCTCCTCTCATACTCATTGCATGACTCTCCTTTCTCAACCCCAATTTTCAACCTCTTGTATATTCTTTGAATGCGAAGTACTCCAAATTCATCTTCCTCTTCTGATACACCTTCGTTTCTCTACATCCTCGGTCCCTCCATACCTTATTTAGTTATTTATTCATTCTTTCCTACCTTCATAACATCCTCTGGTCAACCCCCAGTTACCCTATGTGTGTGAACCCCCTAACAATCAAATTCCATCATCATCACACATTTGTCACAAAACAACATTTTTATCTAGGTACCCAATGCTTTCAGAAACCTCCCATGTAGGCCCTTAAAGAAATCCCTTTCTACAACACATACGGCTGGGTACAATATACCGCAAATTCTGTAATATAACCATCAATATGTTATTTAACCAGAAATCAAGTGCCCAGAAAGTAGTATTGCTTGCATAATTCAGCTTTATTACCAACTCAGGGGTTCAGTTCCTCAGAGCTATAGTTTGGTATCTTCATAAATTCTCCACTAACCTTTTTAACCATTCAACTAAAATATTATGAAATTCACCAAAGAAAATATCATGCAGATCTGTGTACACATACATTTGCAACCATTGTTCGTCGTTGATTTGAGAGTTTCTATTCTCTCCTTGGGAAAATTATTGCTCCTTCCTTTCTATCCATTCGTCAATCTCTTTCTTAGTCGACCTCCAAAACATTACCTCAATTAAAGAATCTGAGTCCCGAAAACAAAACCATTTGTTGGTGCACAGTTATAAGACCATAGGTTGAAGTTATTCATCCAAGAAAATGCTTTATATATTGTCCCTTTTGACATAACATGCATGTAAGTGAAGTCTCACCTGAGGCATCTATCGAGGTTGTAGGAACCAAGTTTCTACAGGGATGCGGGGATGTAATGTTGTTAAGCTCTAATATTGCCTCATTACCCCTTAATTGGGGCATATTACATTAGTAACGTTATTTTATTTATGCCATCTTTATTCCATTAGTTATAATTATACCTCCTAGTCTCCTATATATACCAAGGAGACATTTTCATTTGGAATCATATTGTACTTGAACATTTATGTGGGGTAAAAGGAGGTTGCCCCCTCGAAGAGGCTTATTATCTGAAATTATATCCTTTTCAAGGTGTTGATTACTTATTCTGAGGTTTTTCTATGCTATATTGATATTTGGTTCTTAACATATGGTATCAGAGCTCAAGGTCTTGGGGTTTCGCTGCTACATCTGTGACACCTTGGAATTTTGACTATAAGTTTTTTTCTACAACATTTAAGAAGTAACGTCTTGGAGGATATTTAGTAGAATGAT